>JAOCPT020517393.1:0-20096 GCA_026546935.2 Palythoa grandiflora
GTGCAGTGATCATGATGTGCGGTGCAGTGATCATTATGTGCAGTGCATTGATCATTATGTGCAGTGCATTGATCATTATGTGTGGTGCATTGATCATTATGTGCGGTGCATTGATCATGATGTGCAGTGCAATGATCATTATGTGCGGTGCATTGATCATTATGTGCGGTGCATTGATCATTATGTGCGGTGCATTGATCATTATGTGCGGTGAATTGATCATTAAGTGCGGTGCAGTGATCACTATGTACGGTGCTGTGATCATTATGTGCGGTGCAGTGATCATTATGTGCGGTGCAGTGATCATTATGTGCGGTGCATTGATCATTATGTGCGGTGCAGTGATCACTATATGCGGTGCATTGATCATTATGTACGGTGCATTGATCATTATGTGCGGTGAATTGATCATTATGTGCGGTGCAGTGATCATTATGTGCGGTGCAGTGATCATTATGTGCGGTGCATTGATCACTATGTGCGGTGCAGTGATCACTATGTGCGGTGCATTGATCATTATGTGCGGTGCAGTGATCATTATGTGCGGTGCATTGATCATTATGTGCGGTGCATTGATCACTATGTGCGGTGCAGTGATCATTATGTGCGGTGCAGTGATCATTATGTGCGGTGCATTGATCATTATGTGCGGTGCATTGATCATTATCTGAGGTGCAGTGATCATTGTGTGCGGTGCAGTGACCATTGTATGCAGTGCATCGACCATCATGTGCTGTGCATTTTTCCGTATATTAGATACATTGACCATTATATGCAGCGTACTGTTATCATACGCAGTGTTTTGTTTTACTATTACGTCAACTAGTCATTATATGGGGTGCTTTTAGAGGTGATGGCGATGATTTTATGTCTTAAGTCTTAACTTCAAGTTTGAAAACTGCATTCTTTGGTATCGCAACATGGAAGACATGACAAAAATTACGGCCTCGATTCTAAAAAAAACAGGGTTTAGCACATCTCATCGATAAATTTGAGGCAGAAAAAATTACACCAAACGAAGTCGGTCTGTTATCTGCATCTCAAATGAGTTTTCTTGGAATTTCGGACAGGAAAGATAAGATGAATCTGAGAATGGAATCTTCGACGTATGGCTCCTTCAAGAAGCAATGCCGGTTCAAGGTGCGGCTCTCCAGAATTTGTCATTTCAAAGTGTATATTAGAACGTCATATCGAAGAAGGCTTCGCAATAAAAGATATTGCATTTATGTTGTTGGTTTCAGAAAGTACAGTTTATCGTTGAATGAGATTCTTTGGTCTAAGCAAACTGACATTTACTGATATTAGTGATCAAGAACTTGACCAAGAGGTATCTCAGATCGCAAAAGAATTTCCTTTCTGTGGCGAGGTGATGGTTAAGCAAATTCTTAGGCAACAGAAGAACATTACCGTGCAAAGAACGAGGCTTCGGGACAGCATGCGCCGAGTTGATGGAAATGGTATTGAAGAAAGAACCAAAGGGCGCCTCAAACGTAGGATGTATCATGTTAAAGGGCCCAATCATCTTTGGCACATCGACACCAATCACAAACAAGCAAGATGGAATAGTGTCATAATTGGTGGTATAATTATATTGATGGCTAGAGTCGATTACCGGTAATGCTATTTTGTAAAGATAACAAAGCAAATACAATCTTGGAATTTTTCTTGTCTGCTGTATACTCCTATGGACTTCCAAGTAGAATAAGAACAGATAAAGGGCTCAAAAATGTCCGCGTAGTTGAATATATGATTTCCAGCTGGGGAACTAATAGGGGCAGTGCTATTACAGGGAAAAGCACCCACAATCAAAGAATTGAGAGATTGTGGAGGGATGTGTTTGAAGGTGTGTTAGGGCTTTATTACCAGGTTTTTTATTTCATGGAAGATGAAGGTATCCTTGATTCCCTAAATCCTGTACACCTGTTTGCACTTCATCATGTATACCTCTCGAAGATTGAAGAAAAACTAAAAGTTTGGAAAGACGCATGGGCGCACCATAGAATGCGAACCACAAAGTCTACTCCACTTCGTCTATGGGTTTCTGGACAGCTTCAGAACCCAATGGGAATTGAACTGATGGGAGATTCTGCTATCGATCTGTATGGGGTGGAGGGAAACATACATGCTAGTGATGACATTGAAGCTGATGAAGGAGGAAGACCAATATTTGACTCACTTCCTGTACCAAACAGCATTAGCAAGGCATGCAGAGATGAACTTAATAAGATTCCATCAACATGGATGTCTTCTAACTTTGGGATTGATGTTTACCTCAAGGTGCTTCAAATAATAGAGAGCCACCCACAAGCCTAGCCTGTTTCTACTATCCATTTTGATATTGTTTTGGGGCACTATTTTTGAGAACATGTAATGTTGTATATAATATTAAATCTCTTAGCAAATTCTCCCACTAGCATGCTAGAGATATATAATAACAATAATCTTTATTTCTTTTTCGTTCCTGAAGCCGTTACATCTAAGTTAAAACAGAAAGAAAAAATACATATATATATACACATTATTAGTTTATATAATTACAGTTTATTGGAGGAGTGGGAGCAGGGAAGCTAAGTAAACTTGTCAGGTATCTAGTTAGCTTCCCCATCCATTGGAAATTTATTTAGAGCAGATGAAGAAAAGATATGATTCCCTCCCCAAACCACTTGATCATGAAAGTATTTATCCCATATTAACTTTTTAGAAAAAAATACAGCATTTTTTGGTGATTACCCAATAGATTGCCCTTGGTACTAAATAACAGGAAGGATGAGGCTGGCAAAAATGAGTTGTTGGCATCCTTTTTATGAACAAGCAACAAAGCAGTAACAACAGCAACATTTTATTTAACCATTTTAATACTAGTATTTACAGTTAACTAGTAAGAAAAAAAGGAGTTTTTATAAATCAAATTTATTTACTAAAACTTGCCATATATATTAACAAAGTCATCCAATTTAAATGCCACAGTATAGCAATATAGCTGTGTTAAGTGAAAGAAAAACTTGTCATTAACTCTTGAATATAGGTCAGGCCAGATGAATTATGAAGCCTTAGCTTGAAATGGACACACAATTTTGGTATAACATCATAAATCATTGTTGTTCAAGATTGGACTTTGGTCTAGGTTTGGTTGTCCAGTTGTAGATTGGAGATAGAATAAAAAAAATCTGACTGTCACACTGTTGCTAGTTTCTAGTGTGTTTTTTATTCTATACTTAAAGTTGGTACTACATGTGTTTGGGTTTTCCGCCAACACGTTTAACTTTTCGTACCAAAGGGAAGTAAAATTGAGAGAGAAACTAGCAACAGTGTGACAGTTAGATTTAAACTCTTCTGTACCAAACAAAAACTTACAAAGAAGTTATTGTACACCACTAAAAAGAAAAAAATTATAAAAGCAACTTAAATAGCGGTGAATACATTGTTTATTTTGATAGTCATTCATTCACAACATGTATTTGTACCTTGCAATACAATGAAGTCGGAGTCCAAAACATTTTAGTTATAAAACGTACTCCACAATTTTTAAGTAAATGTAAATTAGATTCATGTAAATTTATGTAAAATAATAATGATTCAAAAATAAGTTCAACGTAGAAATAATACATTTAGAATAACCTGATTTACAATCTACATGGTCATGATCAATTTGAGAATATTCACTGTGAAAATAGTTTCTGGAAACATATTTTTCTTGGCCGAATTTACTTGTCCTTAATTTGGATTAACTCAGCTGTAACATGGCTGCAGGCTACATAATTTATTTACCACCAAAATACGAGTGGCCAAATGCAGCATCAAATGATAGGAAGATTTCATTTTCGTCTGGAAGTGGCACTGCTGCCGAAGGTGTAGGTAAAGTCAAACAAGATGTACATGTGTTGGCCCTTGGATAAAATAATGCTGTTGCTTCAGTGTGTGGTAAACAAATTGCAAAAGAAAACAGCGGGAGAATAAACACTCAGGGAAAAACGTGTCATTTTCGAGAAAAACGGTTACTGCTTTTTTCGTTTAAAAAAAACTGAAAAATAATTGTAGAAACAAATACTATGTTCTTTTACCTTTCAGGATATTTAAATGTTTTGCAAAAAGCGCGGATTGATTAAGCGTACGGCCGCAATTAAAAACACCACTCAAAGAGTCCTGTGTATCCTTAATTTAAAGGGTTTTCAAAGCAGTTCTAGCTCTTGCTCAAGTTGTTATCCAAGATGAGAATATTTTAAATATTTTTATAAAACGGACCGCAAAATTATTCTCAGTCGTTTTAGTCACTAGGGTCATTCTTTTAGTCACTGCCTTGGAATCTTCGTAGGGGTCTTTCTTTTAGTTGCAACCCTCGTGCGAGCTATCTTCTAAACAATTCTAGTATATTATCTATCAAACATTGAACTTATCTTACCACATTTTGTACAAAAATGCTGATTCGGGATAACTGTACTACCGCAATTCCGCAAAACATTTTCTAGTACTTTCATGAGTCTTCAATCTAACCTTCAGCACGAGGAAGAAAGTGCTACGACAGTGCTACGTCAAAGCTCCCTCTTCGAGACATCTATTAGTCGGCGCTTACCGTGAGGAAAGTTCAAATTGAATTTGCCGTGATCAAATTGTAATTGCCGTGATCAAATTGAATATGCCGTGAGCAAATTGAAATTGCCGTGATCAAATTGAATTTGCCGTGAGCAAATTGAAATTGCCGTGACACTTTTGGGCCACCGTATAATACATATTCTAACCGAACATTATTTTACATACTTAGCTAACAATACTTTTAAATTTTTTCTTGTCAAAACCTCTTGAAATCTATTTTGTCAGTGAAGTAAACAAAGTTTATAATCTTCCAATGTTCCGTATATAAATTACAATCTAACAGGGAATATCTAGTGTGTTTCAAACTGAAAACAAAACTGATACAATGATATAATAAAAAAACGTTCATTTCAAATGTTCAGATGTTGAATTGTGAGTAAATAAATTGAAAAAGTTTTTCAGGTCCAATATGCCACAGAAGTCATTGCAAACATGATTGTCAAAAAAAAAATGGTTTATTGTCATGGTTGATAATTTCCCCATTGAAAAAAGAACCCATCTAGTAAATTCTTGGTTGCGATCTCAGAATCATACAAAGTGCACCCACTTACCTGCATGTCCACTGCAATCAATTCATTGTGGGACAGTTAATAAGAGAAATAGGCGAAACTTTTATAATTTTCTGTCGTTTTTGATGCATTGTAATCTAGGTATTTTGTGAGAAATGCAGTCAATAAATTCTTCTAATGGAACCCATTTGTCTCCTTCCATCTTCCCCAGAAACACCTTAAACTTAAGAGTTTCCCCATAAATATCCTTAGCATTCTCTTTTTCAAGGAGTTCGAGCTTTGAAGCAAAATTTCGTGTAAGCATATTATGAATTTGGGCGACTTTCCTTGTGTGTTGTTCAATGGTTTGATTAGGTTCTTTAAATCCTTCCTCTGCCGTCTTCAGATACGATTTTAACACCCACGAGCGTTTGCTAAAACCATGTGTATCGTTATGTGCTTGAACCGCTTCTCGAAAACTCCCTGACCAAATAGCTCTTTTTCAATCAAGAACTCGACCTCTGTAGGATTACCAGACCAAGCCGTTCCATTAATAGCAAACGTAAGAAGTTTTAATAGTTGGGTGCTGGTCTTAGAAGCTATGACTTTCCCCAACTTTAACATATCAGTAACTGATAAACTTTTTGGGAAAGCTTTATTAGGGCTTGCTTGGCCATGACACGGTGACTTGGTTGAACCGTCTCTAGCGGTCACTTCCTTTTGGGCGGCCATTGAGTTTCAATGCCCCTCTGACTTGTTGCTTCTGTCTCCACAAACCGTATGTGAACAACAGGTAAGTCAGGAATTTGATCGACTGAATTACAGTGAGGCCCTTGTTCGCTGGCTGAAGATGCGCAATGCTTCCTGCACACTTCCTTTACTTCATCATACTCATATGGAACGAATTCTCAGGGTCCAATCCGCGAGTGTTTTTTTGTGCTTTACCAGATACATCAGCACTCAACTGCTGTATAATTATTTCTTCTTTCTTTAAAATGCCCTTTGATGGATTCTTCTCTTTTCCAAGTCATTTATTTGCAATTCCTTGTTTATAATTTTCCACGCATCCACCATACTCGCTCAAGCATGCATGTGCAAAGTTTTGGTTGCCCTAAAGCATGACGAGATACTATGGCAGCGATAGGCCATGAGCGATTTAATTATACGTTTACTTTCAACTTAAAAACTGTTTTGTTCTTTTTACTTCTATTTTCATATTACAAAAATTGTAGGATTAATTTAACTTGAATCTTGTTTTCACGTCTACTTTCACTTTCATTTTACTTTTGTTCACAATCTAAACCATGTTCTTCTTTTGCTTTTCGATTTAATTTGATATTAAGGTGAACTGAAAATTAACTTAACTTGGTTTTTCTTTCACATTTACTTTCAAAGTTTTTTTTAATTTTTATTTATTTTCTGTTTTAAAAATTGTACTGAGAAAAATGAGTGGCAGCCATAGGCCACCATTTACCACGGCATGCAAAGTATTCTCAAGTACTAAATTTTTCATGTATTTGAAAAGTTCCCTCCTGAGGTGTAACGTGTCTTTTTCCTCAACTGACCAAACACATTCAGGGGGTAGAATATCATCTTCAGTAGCACCCAAACTTAGTGTGACAGGCTCCTTTCACATCTCCTGATCACATCCACATGATTTCCCATAAATATTGCAGCACTGGTATCTGACATAGAGGAAGTAAATTTGCCTGGAAAATGACTGTACATGTATGTACGCCTACATTCAAAACTATGAGCAGCATATTCTTTGTTATACAATAACCAAAATAGTACGCGAGCTGTGATTGGTCAAATAACTGTAGTTTATTGTGCCGGTAAACCACAGCTAAGAAGTGAAAAAACATTAGCGGTTTCCAAAAATACACGCAAAAGTCAAAGAAATTTAGGATTTTAATCCAATGGCGAAAGAGGGAGGACTCAGAAAATGTAGCTCGGCAGCAGCGAGAGGGCAAAGAAAGACTAATCATAGTTACACATATAAAATTAAATTCGGCGATAAATAAAGTTTATGTATGTACGTATTAAAGTATATGTACGTATTAAAGTAAGAGACGATTTCCAAAAATGCAAACTGAACAACCACAAACTATTATCGAAACATCACAAGTAAAACAAACCAAAAAGGCAACTGGGCCGTAGGTGTTTATACAACTTTTTCGAGATAATAAAAGTCTACTTTCATTCAAAATTACCTTGTGGTAAAAGTCTGTTCTCACAAATCATGAATTCATGGCAATTTCTGGGTACTGAAACGAGTCGAGCCGCCAGAGTTATCACAACATGCCGTCCATTCAACATCTTCGTAAATGTAGCAATTATCTTTCCGTGGCACTTGGTGATAACAAGCTCCAGTCAACTTTAGATAAGCCACCGTGTTAAAAAATAAGGCCTTCACTACAACAGCTGCAAGTTCCACCCATTAATGCGGCCATTTCTCAACAGAACAGGCACAGGTTTTCTTCATGTCAAATGGAAATGTCAACCGACATCTACGCTTATATACAAGCCATGACCGTGTAACCCCAGAACAATGATTGCTGGCCATTTATTTTCGAACAGAAAACTTTGCCGTCTACAGAGATTGTAAATTTTGTTCAGTGAATTGTTATTTCTGTTGTTGCGAAAATTTTCTGCCAGTTTGATCGCGATTCGGTTTCGACAGGGAGATGGCAGATGGGATTGGTTTGTACAATGGTTTTGATTGGCCGATTTGCTTGAGTTGACGAATCTCGGGAAAATTGAGATTTTGATCGAATTGAAAGAAATTCAGTTCGGTGTTTATTTTAAAGTTATTTCATAAAAGTAATAAACCATACTTTTGTATGGGTTTACCGGCATAATAAACCACGTCGGATGTTGGGAGAACACTTAAATATCATTCATGCAGTGTGCACCAAGTAGCCCATTGTGTAGGAAAAGGCATGAACGTGGCTGCCCATCTCTTCCACATTCTTGGACATAACGTTCAGGGTTTTTTTGCAGGGCCTAACTGCTTACGAGTTTGACAAAAAATCATTGTTCTTTCACAGAACATATTTTTGCATCTCAGCTCTTCAATTAGGGAGAAGTCAGTATTTATGGTGAGGCCGGGTTGAATGATTAACGTACGGGGTATTGAATTGTTTTTGGAAATTTTACGGGGCTTTAGAATTTTTCGTGAACTATTTATAAATAAGTGATGGGGTATGAAATTTATGATATGAAGTTAAAGATTGCGGAGCTAGCTAGCACATTTCCGACTTAAAAGATTTTACCTTTGCATATGCTCACCATATTCATAAATTTTATATAATATATTATTACATTGAAACTGCTTTAATTAATATCTGGAAGTTGAAACTGTTATCCATTAACTAAACTATTAAATGTACCCTCAAAGTCGTACTTGCATTCAGACTTTCATTTATGTCCATCGCTCTCCAAGTCACTATTCCGTCCTGTGGCATGCAGTTCATCTTCCGCATCACTGTCTTAATGACTTGTTTGTGTGGTTTGTGAGGAATGGTCCTCACAGAAATTTCTGAATTTCTTGACTCTACACTAATTCCTAGCTAGTGTCTCATCTATTGTCGGATGAAGGCAAACATGGAAAAACTGATTTTTTCTTGAGAAAGTAGAGAAGTGTAATGCGATTTCGGTTTCAAATTTGACAGGAGAGAGGTCTGCTTCTTTGTCATTAATGGATTCCTTGATTATTACCTCCTTCATATTTTTCTCAGTACCAATATCGCATTTTGCTTTGCGAAGTTTCTCGTTGTTTCCGCACAAGGCTAGAATAAGATCAACAACTCCCCTTTTCTGCCCAGCCATTTTTCTCGATTTATTCTTGAAAGAGTTGCCATAACAGTGAATGCATAATACTTTGGCCGCGCCAATTTCGAGTTGCGTTGAGAAACTGGTAACTTCGATTCGTTCAAAAGTTGACAACTACTTGTCAAAATAGCCAATTGCATCGCGAACTTGGAATTGAAATTGGCAACTTCGTTCTGAAATGGGCACAAAGTTGTGAACATTGCCATGGGGACAGGGCCGACAATAATGGCGAATGGTTAGAATTTTGAAGGCTCCGCCAATGGTTTGAATTTTTCTCGATTTTCAAAATTTTTGGTTTAACATATTTCTATGGGCAGGAAAAGAAAAAACAAAATAAGTACAAGCAGTACTACACGTAGCGATAGCAGTATTATTCAAGAGGCCAAATTACAACAAAGATCAAGTGAAATAAACGACATGGACTTGAGGACCGTTCTAGACAAGCTGGAGTTGTTAACGGAACAAACTAACTCAGGATTTAAACAGCTCCATGAGGACTTCGACTCCTTCAGACACGAAATAAAGTCAGAAATAAGTGCAATTAAAACAGTGGTAAGAGAAAGCAATGAATTACACTTAGTCGGAGGTTGAAGATTTGAAGATACGTAATGATGAGGAAAGGACGGGAAGAGAAGAGCTGTCTCAAAAACTTGAGAATTTGGAACACGAAATGATAAACCTGAGAAAGGAACTTCAACAAGAAAAAGAAAACCTAATTAATCTAGAACAATATACTCGTCGGGAAAACCTGATATTTAATAGAATCCCCGAAAGCAATCTGAGAATTGCAAAGAAATTGTCAAAGAAATAATAAACGACATGGGAATCAACGCCGATGATATCCGTTTTCACGCAATCCACCGACTCGGAAGAAAGCTTCAGACAGGATTTTGGCCAATTATCGCAAGATTTGTGTCAAGAGAGGATCGCGACAGAGTGTTTTCTAAGAAGAAACATATAAAAACATTACACCCAGACGCTTATATAACACAAGATTATGCTAAGGCGATAAAGAAGGGGGGAACATTGCCATGGTGAGAGTTAGGCAATAGAAGCGAAGCGTTATGGGGGTCTTGTCTGAGGAAAATGAACTGAGTCGCTGGATGGATCAAATTAAAGAGCAGTTAGATGAGAACACTTGCTGATTCAAATCCCGCTGTCATGTTCGCTAAATTCTCTTATAATCGCTAATCCTCGCAAAGTGCAGTACGCATAAAATCCAGTGATTTTCAATTTTCTCAACTATTTTCTGTCTTCTGAACCCTACGGTCAACTAAGAACAAACTAAGAATTACTCGGTATTCGATGGCTTCATGACTGAAATTATATTCATTGCATGATAAACGGATTACGAGTCTAAAAACACTAGTTACGATTTTCCCATGAACCATACAAGATTCAAGAAATTATAATGCTCAGAAAATAACATTAATTACACAATACAGTACATTAAAGGTGTACATACCAAAGTTCGCGGGATAAAACACAGGCGATTCCACATTGTCGAGTCTTACTCTCACACTGTTCAAATATTAACTATTAACTGGCAAATGGAAAATGAATTATTAAGCACTCTATTTATAAAGGCGTTAACGATGACTGCCGTAATATGGCTCCTCTAAATTTATGCATAAAAATTTACAATATAAGACGTTAGTGCCAAACTATAATCAATCAATAAATCCAACAAATTTTCAATGGAGAGTTCATTAACTGTAGTTATGACAAATCACGTGAATTCTCAATAGAGTTCATAAATGTTCAAACAATAGTTTGCATACTCAATGATTAAGTATCTCTGGCTCCTTGTCGGGAATTCTTGGTCTGCATACATCCCAGCAAGTTCTTCCTCAAATTTTATAGTAATATAGGAATTTTTTGACAAAAATATAAGAGTTTTATAGGAATCTGGCTTAAAATATAGGGCAAATATAGAAGCAAACTACACAAAAACTTTATCATGTACCAGTCATCTGCCTTGATTATTACTTTGTTTTCACCAAGGCGTGTATCAAGTTGAACACAAACACAAACTAAGATGCTGTAAACTGCTGTTTGCCAGACATCTCAGGCAAAACTACAGCAGTATTTTAACCGCTCAGCAATGTTACCAATTTCAATTTAATGCCTTTGACAGTATATCGATATACAGTTTATAAACAGTTTAATGAATCTTCCATCAAAGGTTAGCACTAATCTTAACTTGAAAACGTTCATCAGGCCTTTCTAGACTTTTTATTGCCATATTCTGAACTGAAGAACCCGTCAATAATTGTTTGCTTTCACTTTGAAAGTTTTTGCTGTTGCTTTCTCATTTGGTTTAACTCTTTCAATCTTGTATTGAGGGTGATGGGCTTACGCCACTTTGCTCAAACTTGAATACGTTTGCTCTACTGTTCTATATACATATCGAGATTTACTCTCTGCATTTTTATATAGTAAATTTCTATAGTTAATTGTTCTTAACCAGTCACGATCCGAGTATCGACATTTCACGTGTGAGAAAAACAATACGCCCAATCAGAAGCCGCGTATTGCTTTTTTCACGTGTTAGAAAAACGATACGTCCGATCAGAAGCGAGGACGTTAATTTGAATTTTTTTTCCCTTTTATCTTGAGGACAGCGCTAGCGTGCCATTTCACAACTGAAAAAGTGATTTTTGGTGAAAGATGAATATATATAAATCAAATATCGAACAGCCAATATATTGACGATTGGGAAAACAAAAATACGAAACAAAAAACAGTACGCAGGGTTCGTGCACTAATGGACAATTAAAATTCCTGGACTTTTCCAGGACTTTCCAGGTTAATATTTTAAAAAATCCAGGACCTGATGAAGGTTAATTAAGTAACCATTGAAAGAACCATGTGGCAATTGGCAACACGTTTTAATTAAGGAGCAATAGCCGTAACCTACTGTTGTTGCCCTAGTAATTATGTAATATATTAGTAATGCAAGTCCTAGGTGAGTAAATCCCCTGCAGCAGTTGAGCTTTATATTAAAGACAAAGTTTTTCAACTCCTGTGGCTTCACTTTTAATCAAGCATCCTGTAAAACTGCAGAGTCAAAAACTTTTGAAGTGAATGGAGTTTACATCACTTAACACAACTTACTAAACAAAAACAAAAGTTGATAAAAGAACATTTGTAAAAGTAGCAACTGAGTTGAAAATTCATACTGATACTGTATTCAGATGTCTTTCAATTCCTGAAGCTTCATGTCTATTTCATTGTCAAGCTTTGCTGCTTCTTCTAGCTTGCACTTTGAACTCATGGTATGACTGTTGGACTTTGCAACCATTTGTCGCAGTTCGTCATTATTTCTGGTGGTTTCTGCTCTAACTGAAAATCATCTGCAGATTTGACAAGACGTGCTGATTCACATTCTAAACGCTTATTCTTGGCCTTCAGTTGATAAAGCTCCTCTACCAATGATTTTCTTTTCAACGATAAATACTGTTTCTCTTCATTCTCTTCTCATTTAAAAACATGATATACTTCTGCCTCGATGATGCAACTGAAGACATCATTTCCTTGTTTATGTTCAATTTCAAGCACCCCTTTACTGCTTTAAAATTATCATCAATTTACCTCATTGTAAGAAATGATTGTTCCTGCAAGTTTTCTACAGAGACTTCCTTGTTTGTGAAGAATCCCCTCTCAACCCTGGCTTGGCCATGTGACAAAGTAGACTCTCGATTACAGTCCATAATTTCACATAACTTTGTTTAGAGTTCAACATTTCATAAAACAACTTGACAATGTGATAATCTTCTTTGGTGTGATCAAACGAGTTCAGCTCAGAAGCATGTCGGGGGGTCTCTTCATCAAGAAAATAAACATCGCATTCCTTCAACTTCTTAGTATCTACCAATGCTTTCAATAGTAGTTGAAACTTCTCAATGCATTTTTCTGGATTGCTGACCATCATTTGAGGACTCAAACACTGCATTGCTCGCACAATTCGATACCCCAATGGTGACCTGAGCGAAAGACATTTGATAATTTTTGATAATGATCTTTGCATTCAGTTTTGAGTTCAAGTTACTTGCTTGCCAGCTACTTTCTTTGCTGCAACAAGCTTCTTCAGGTGCTCGCTAGCAATAAAGCCAATGTCAACCTTGTGGGCTGTGCACTGATTCTCCTTCTTGCTTACATCTATCTTCATTAGGGCATAAGGGTTGCTCCATGCTCCCTTAAAACGGAATTTCTGATAAACCTGGACACAATGGACTTCAGCATACGATGCAAATCATTTGCAAGAAAAGGAAGCACAACACGGTCGGTTTGATAAATTGTGAGAAAAGATGTTACTTTTTTTTCAACAGAGATGAAGAAATTTATTTTCACCTCCAGCAATAGGTCTTGTAACATTTTCTTCACAGTACCGAATGACTCTGTATTTGGGTTGGGGAGCTTCTTTTCCTGCACAGCCTTTACATAGTTGTGCAGTTTTCTCCGAGCCATGCTTAAATGCACCGTGCACAACATGAAGACCGCAACTTCCTATATTGAGGAAAGTGGGGCTGAGCTCATCAAGCAGCTGACGTGAAAACAAATCAACAAATTTCCAATTTACGTTAGGACCATCCATGGACACCTTAAAAGACAAAAATACAGCAGATGAGAAAAAGGCAAAATTTGATAGAAAGGAAAGCACAGTCATTAAAAACTGCATTTAATTCAAGTACATGTACAGTACTGTGCTATACCCATAAAATTATCTTTCATATATACATTTTGTGAATCAAGAGAAAATATACTAGCAAAAAATGTTTCACTCTTAAAAACTTTTACAAAAATAAAATATGATTAAGTTAAGCAGATATGAGGTCTGCGTAATGCCATTTATTCATAGCAAGAACAATAGAGGACCTATAGTAAAATATTTCCCTGGGGAACACTACACTTGACTGTTTCAAATTCAGGTCTCCGATTTAAACTCAGTCCCAGAGATAATTTTAGTCACTGTCGTGCCTCTCCTTAAAATCCATAGCGTTCAGGCTTGCTTATAAGTGTTTGATTTGCTGTATCAAAAGCTTTAGAAGGATCAAAATATTCCTGCATAATTTTTTTATATCAGTAGAGGACAAAATTTGGTCAACTAGATTAATTTAAGTGACAATAGTTGAATAATGCAAAGGAAGTCCATACACAAAAAAAAAATCAAATCCACCCCTACCAAGTTTTCTACCTCCCCCCCTTCTCTCCTCAAAAAGTGAACACAGTATATAGCCCACAATGAAATAACAAAAATTTTACAAACCTGAAGCAACTTTCGCACGTCCAGTGTTTCTGTTGCCTTATCAAAGTGGTGTAGAAGGTCCTGTGATGTAGCATGTCCAAGAAACTGTGATGTCAGGTACCGGGACACAACTTTATTGTCATCCCAAAAATTGATAAAAACATCTAACTGTTTCTTTTTTGTAATGAAGTTCAAACTTTCATGGAACAGTAGCACAAACGGATTTTTCTTCTCAACATTCTCTTTCAATAGCTTAGCGAAATAGGGAGCCAGGCCAAAACACGCAATGTAACTACACTTTTTATAACCACACGAAAACTTGGCTGCCGTTGTACTGTGCCAAAACATATCTTGAAAAACCTGTATCCCTTCGTTTGAGTGAAATGAATGGTGTTTTTCCACAACATGCAGAGTCCAGCGTATTTCGGCCTTAAAAGTGTCCTCTTTGGTCAAATAAGACGAAACCAAAGTTTCTTTAACGGGATCAGATGATTTGGGTGCTGCTAAATTGCCGCCGGACATTGAAATTGAGGGAACTGATAAGCTAGATGAAATCGCTTTCGAAGACGTATTTGCAGCAGAGATGAATCTTTGTAGGATGCATTTGACGTCCAGTTGTCATTAAAAGTACATTTGCCTGGCATTCTTCTCACTCAACTTTAATTAGAATTAAATAAAAAACCTATTTATGGATAAACAACCTGCAGCGAACAAAAATATTTTGAGCACATGGCGGGGTGGCCAGTCAAACAACAGGGGTGGCTAGGACCCAGTCTTCAAGTAAGTGCTTGGGCATGCACAGGTAAAGTTTGCAGATAATACGGGATTTTTACGAAGCTCTTCGCACAAAACAATACAATACAATAATTTATTTGCATTTCCTTTTGAAATAAGGTTACAAGAGATCCATATATATATTTTCTTTTTTTATAATAAAATATTAAGTAATTTTGAAAATTGTATATAGTTTAGGAAGGAAATGCCTAGTGCCAAAATAAACCCTAAGGTTTTCGAGTTTAGTCCTAGGCTTGCCATGTTGTAATTTTTGTAGCTTACACTCACACAAGTGTTTAGTGAAGGCAAAATGAAATTAAATAGTAAAAAAAAATGAAGAAAGAGCAAAAATGAATGCAAAAAAGTAATAGCGCTACAGCAATAAAGCAGCTATAAAACTATAAAAAAGAGAGACAAGAAGGATAATCCTATTTTGAAATTATCTTTAAAAATAAGATTGCTTACTTAGTAAATGCTGTTTAACTTGTTTACTAAAGCAGTTTGAGCTAAGGTTTTTGAGATCAGTCGGTAGTTCTTGCCAAAGTTCAGAGGCCAGTGAAGCTATAGTCTGTTTTCCGATATTAGTTCTTGTTCATACTTTGTGTATGTTATCTTTAGAGGCATATCTCGTGTTATAGGTTAAAGAATACAACAATCGTGACAATGTGAGTGATAAATGTTCGAAAAAAATCATTTTACTCAACAAGAAAAAGACAGACTTTCCAGGTTTTCCAGGACCGGTACGAAACCTGAGTACGGGATATAAAGCTTTTAGAAGAATTTCCTCATCTAAAGAAGGAAAGTCGGAAGATTTGTGAAATACCTCCAGAAGACCTAAACAACTATTTAGCAGAATTTATTAGATTAGTGAAAAGAAAAGATAGGAAGGGTTTTGAACTGTCAAGCACAAGATCTTTTATTTAAAAATTCAAGAGGCATCTAAAACGCCAAAACTATCCAGACAGTATCATAACCAATTGATGTTTGGAATGTCTTTCATTGAAGCAGAGAGAATTGAAAAGCGAAGGACGAGTTAATAAAAACTATGCAGCTGCTACTTTGACAGATAAAGACATCGATATTCTCTACGAAAATCAACTGCTTGGTCTTCATTCTCCAGAATCGATTATAAACACACTGTAGCTCAATAATTCTATCCATTTTGGTTTACGCGGGTGCCAGGAACACAGAAAAATGTCTTGGGAAGATGTAAAATTACTCAAGGATTCAGAAGGAGGAGAATACCTCGAATACACAGAAAGGCAAACAAAAACTCGAACCGGGACAGATACTGAAAATACAAGAAAGGTGAAGCCTAAGATGTTTTCTACTTCAACAGAAAGAAGCCCAGTGGCTCTTTACAAAGCATACAGTGAAATGCGACCAGCAAACATGAACACTCCCGAAGCGCCGTTTTATCTTGGGATAAATTACACAAAAATTGGTTTAAATCGGCTCCTATGGGTGTTAATAAACTAACTGTTTTCACTGATGAAAACAATGTGTAAGAAGGCAAACCTGGAAAACAAGAGGCTTACAAATCACAGTGCTCGAAAGTACATGATTCAAACTCTGAATGACAACGAAATCCCGCCTTCTCATATTATGCAAATAAGTGGACATAAAAATGTGTGTCACAAACTACAGCCACGTAAATATTAACCAACAGAAAAGAAGCGGAAGAGAAGAAATTGCTACTGTACCAGCTGAGAAAAAAGCGAAGAGTCTAGAAGTTCAGTCTGCAACGGCTTCAGCAACAACAACAACAACAACAACAACTGGAGAAGGACAAATCCCCTTAAAACTGTTTGAAGGCGCTGTAATACACGGAGGAGATTTTCACATTACTTATAAATACATTAAATGAATCTCCCACCCTCCCTACTGTAACCGAAAAAGAAGAAAGAAGATGTTAAAGAGTAATTATTGATTTCGACTAAAGCTGAACACTTGACAATTTATAATGTTTGCTTAAACTTAAAGTTTATAATTTTTGTTGTACTCATTTGATCGAACTACTTAGGATAATTTCGTAATCCTTTTTCAATTTCATAATTTTACAAAAGAATTATTTGTTAGTCAGTACAACAGTTAAAGGGCTGAAAATTAGGTATCAGTTACAAAACTTTATCACTAACAAAACTATTAGGTACTTGCACGCTTTTAATTCAATTTTATGATTAAAACACTTTCTATGAAAATTGAAATGAAATCTCGATATGTATATGATAAACAGAAAACATCATGGAAAGTGCTTTGTACAGTTTTTATTCACTCGTCGTTTTGTATCATAAAACTCACTCGTTCGCTGTGCTCACTCGTTCGTTTTACGATGCTTCACGACTTGTGAATAAAAACCGTACACGCGCACTTTCCATGAAGTCTTCTCTATATACTTCCTGCAGGTTTTGCGTGGTATTGCGTTTGTTTTAAAGTTTCACTTGTACGAGCATGTCTGCGTTTTTCTGTACGACATTATTGGTGTTCTAGGGAAAATAATGTTGAGTTGTGGTTGTGTCTGAATTATATGCCAGTTTTTCAGTTATTGATTTGATATTTGGAGCCGTTGGGTTGAATGTTGTAACGAAGGGCAAAATGCATTTTTTTTGTTTTTGGTTTAGGTTTTCGTGCTGCACTTCTGTTTTCAAATTTGGTTTCTGCCAGTGTATTGTCTATAGTGGTTTTTGAGTAGCCTCAGGCGTTCTTTGAAATCGTTTAAGTTTGACTCAAAGGTGTTCTTCGAGGAGCAAGTTCTCTCTGAGAGCTGCGCCTTTTACGAAACCATTTTTGACACTGGGTGGGTGACTTGACCTGAAGTGCATATATTGAAATTTTTCTGTTGGTTTGAAGTGAGTTTTAATGTCTAAAGCTCCTTGGTCTTTGAAGCGGTCTCCTTTATAAATAGTTGTGTCTAAGAAAAACAACAAACTGTACCCGTGGAACAGCAACAAACTCTTCCAGATAGGAAACTTTGTAACAACCCCTTGGGTATGACGGAAGTACGCTTTGTAACTGCTCTTAGCGAAAACTAGACGTTAGGCGCTTTGTGGGGTTTTATTTCAAGAATTTATGGATACGCACAAAAATATTTAGCAGCAGGCAAACTTGAGAGTATTTTTAATTTTAAAAGGCAGCACATGACTTGCATATGTAGTATCTTCATTACATATTTGAATAAAATCTGGCTAAAATATAGGAAATTTTTCTGAAATATAGGAGTTTTATAGGAATCCTATAAAAACAGGAAATATAGGTCTGGGATCCATGCGGTCTGTCAGCTGGGAGCAGCAAGATCAACTTATGGACCATATGGCCCAATCGGGTGTTGGAGGTGGCCACTTTGACCTTGCGGACGAGCCCATCATTGTCTGGTAAGTCTCAGTCACGTGTCCAAGTTTCCATTGGTTGCATGGAATATTGTTAATGATAACGACGTCCTCCATCTGGAGGTTCTTCCTTGGTTTGCTAAATCTGAACAATATTTTGTGAGCATCACAAATCTTTACTTATAAATAAAATACTCTTTGAGTTTTGCCTTTACCCAGGATTAATCAGGGTTTTGAGGAACCGGGCCCAGTAAATTTAGCTGAGACTCACTCTTCTTCATTTTTTTGCAATTTGAGCTTCAAATTGTTTTTTTATGTTTTAAATCGAATAAAAACTAAGCCTAAGGTATTGCAATGTATGTATTAGAAAACAAATTGTTTGGCGGGTAATTATTCAATCTATTTTGTTAAATTTATGTTTAAAGCTTGGTAAAGTTGAAACAAAGAATTAGCTATTAAACCCAAGCCTCGGCTTGTTCTTAGATTTTGGCCTTGTTGTTCTTATTAAAAAGCGTGTATCTCAATTTACTGTTTATAGTTTATATTATATATTAAAGACCTCTTGCTGAATTTTTCATCATAAGCACCCTTCACATGCAGAACCATTTAAGCCTGACGTTTCAGAATAGGTTCTTAACCTTTTCAGTCCTAGTCTGTCATCAACTGATATAGCTTTTTTTACATAATGCATACAATATAAAACAATTGGTTAGGCAAAAATAAGAAATATTCACCAACTATTGGAAAGTAGTACTGGAGTTTGCATTGTGCGAGACCAGTCTTTCAAAGTGGTCTCGTACTGCCAATTTCTATACCACTTAGGCAAGCTTTTTTTCACTCGCCAAAGATTTTCAAATGTCAAACCCTGCTTATATTTTCTATAAATCGTTGTTGTTGTAAATGAACTTAATTCCATACAGTAGTCACTATTTTCTCAACAGTAGTGTTTGAAAGTAAACTTAGGCCTTGCAAATCACAAGTGTCTAGCAT
This sequence comes from Palythoa grandiflora, assembly GCA_026546935.2. Taxonomy (NCBI): domain Eukaryota; kingdom Metazoa; phylum Cnidaria; class Anthozoa; order Zoantharia; family Sphenopidae; genus Palythoa; species Palythoa grandiflora. The sequence continues at coordinate 19,251 of JAOCPT020517393.1, forward strand.
TAGGTGCAATGATGAATCATGACGCACTTGAGCCCAATCAGGCCTGCATTCGGTAGTAAGCTTGTCCAAGTATTGCTAACTAGCCGGTAATTCAGTTAAGACGAGGTAACACGAGCAACATTTTTCCCCAACTTGTAGTGCAACAATGTTACTTGGCAGGTTGGGACAAGAAGTTGCGCATATTACCACATACTCGAAAACCTTGTCATGCAACAAAATTCGTTGCAAGTTGTCAGATGATGTTGCAGAAAGTTGACTCGTTTTCTTTTCGCAACAAAAATTTCTCTTGTTGCGCATATTACCACCTCTACCACAAGTTGTCGCGCAACCAAGTACAGTGATTGGTTCTCCTAAGTTGATGTCAGAAAGTTGAGCACACGTACGCCCAAATAGATCAAAACAAACAATATGACATAGCTAAAGGAAGACTGTGAAACTTCCGAAAATGTTTGTCCTGTTAGCTTGGAAAAGAATCTTTCAGACAAAAAAACCCTACCTCATTCAAGATTTGAAATCCTTTCCGTGTCTGTGGGATACCTCCAAAACTGAATATAAAAATATACAAGCCAAAGTTGTGACAAACGAGAAACTCGGCCAAAAGTACAACCTTGAGCCCAATGTCATCAAAAATATTCTGCATAGTCTTCGCACAGGATTGTTGAGGGAAGTGCGGAAAGAACAGGTTGGGCAACAGTCAGAATGGAGCAATGACGAGATTGAGAAACTCGTGGAGCATTACAAAGTCAACGAATAATTAGGGAACCACAAACTAGTGTTTAATCAATTGCGCTCAGATGCATGAAACACCCGAAATGACTAAATCAGCCCCTTTACGAGAAATATTGA
>JAOCPT020517394.1:0-11899 GCA_026546935.2 Palythoa grandiflora
AAGCACAAAATTTGATCATGATGCAGATTTTGAACCATTCTCTTCACCGTTTCCATAATAGGCCTTGTGCAGCTGGGGATCACGTGACCACAGCTACCTTAAATCAATCAGCTATGACAAAATGATATCCAGAAATGGAAAGAGCGGGTTGACATTAGTAAAATGGCAAAGTTTCAGCTATTTACTTCAAATATGTAAAAAATAGCAAGCAACAGAAAATAGGATATTTTTCAAGGATTTGTATGACTGGAGAGCAAGCCTTGCTCTCCCATACATTTCCCATAGAAAAATTTTGATTTTATATTTGTTGTCACTTTTGAAATACTTAACATTGAGACTTGAAACTATGCCTTCTAACTAATGCTAACCTGTTCTTTCCATTTCTGAACATCATTTTGTCATAGCTAATTAATTTAAGGTAGGTGTGGTCATGTGAACTCCAACTGCAAAAGGCCTATAAATTAACTTCCACAAACAGTAATATACAGTTGTATGCTACTAACATTAAACATTACTTACTCTTTCCTTGGAATCAACTGTTGCAAGTCTTGGGCTTGTTTCACCCTTAGGGGTGTCTGCTTGCTCAGGTTCATTATCAAACAATCCACCCTCGTGGAGTGTTAAGCTATGTCCCAGTCCTTTATCGCCATGCCGAGCCCTACCACCCCCGACACGTCTACTAGTGAGTCCTGAACTAATAACTGGGCCATTCAGTGTACGAAGCTTTTTTGTTTTAGTTCTTGGTATTCCATCAGTAGATTTGGCACTTAAAGATTTTTCTACGATCTTTTCATTAATAATCACATTGTTATTCATATTATTAACACTTGAATTAAGCAGTGAGTTTCTTGACTCTTCAGGTGTTTCTAGATCCATCTGTTTACCAGAGTTTGCTAACTTTGTATCTGGTGTTAAGTTATTTTGACTCAGTAACTTTTGTGGTTCCCTTGTATTTGGTTTATGTTGTGTAGTAACTGCATCCACATTGAAAAACTCTGAAGATGGTTTCCCAAGGCGTTTCAACAGCTCATCATAATCTTGCCTTTCATTGGTCAAGTCCTTACTCTCAACCATAGACTTGGCTGATGCCTGTCTCCTTCTGTCCCTTCAGGACAAAAACAAGTCCCACAATCATAATTTTATCATTACACAATAAAATCAGATATATAATGGCAAAAACTAATGATAAAAAAGTCTGACGTTTCAGCGACATCTCATTGTTAGTTTTGAAATTGCATAATTATTAATCATTTTAATTTCCCTTGACAACAGTGATAAGATGTTGCTGTTCAAAACATCAGACTTTTTTATCATTAGTTTTTCTGAGCCAGTATATGTTTATCTAATTCAGTGTTGATTAAAATCATATATACATATATCCTAAAAATATTTGAAAAAAAAAAACATTTGCTAACTGAATGAAAGAAATATAAGCAAAATCTTTAGAGCCACAAGGAAATCTTTTAACTGGAGAACATTTTTTATTATATTAATAGGACTTACTTAGTTTAGCTTGCCAAGATTCATTGAATAGCTAGCAGGTGTACAAACTGCTACTCCCTGTGAGTCTCTAATGCTACGTACCTTGTGGATTGCCCACGCTGACTAGTGATACTTTGTGCAACATTGTCATTAGATGGTTGGCTGACTAACGGACTGGTCCCCCTGTCTCTCATGTACTTAACCATCACTTCAATCATTGTGCGAAGTGGTTCTGGTCGGTGTTCTTTATTTTTCTTCATTAACTTTTCAATGTGCATTTCTTTGGCCAGTTGAGCTCTGTTACTTATGCTAAAATTGAGACATGAAACAAGAGTTGTGTAGTTAATTCAAGTACTATTTAGTTGGTACTCGCTGCAGTGTAGTAATTGAAATAAGGGCTGAATCTTGGTTTTTTGACCTGAAATTTGGCCAACTATTAAACAGAGTGTCCAACCGTCCCAATTTAGGCGGGACAGTCCCGATTTTGACTGAGAATCCCGAATCCCGACTCGACGTCAGTCGGGACCGAAAATGTCCCGTTTTTGAAAAGCAACGGAGCTTCATTTCATATTTACTGTATTACAAGTTTTTTTTAAATTGTCTCAACCTCGGTGTTTTTATTAAGTTCGTTATTTAATATAGTTAAATTAACAAATAAGTGTTGAGACTGTGATTTTTCACGCCTCATGAGGAGCAGCGAATGGCTTGCGGTTTCCGCAAAAAATGAAAAGCCCTCTTTTGATTGGTCCACAGAGAAGAGAATTCAACACCTTTCGATTCAATTCGGTTAATGGAAGAGAAAATACATATTCTGGTTCGAGCCTGACATGCAGGTCGTGAGGGTGAGGATTTCACTACTTGCACAGTTTGTTTGGGCAAGTTTTCTGTTGTTCATGGCAGCAGGAACGATGTTTTAAAGCACTTTGCGACTCCGAAACATAATCAAAGCATGTTTGGTACTAAATCATCAGGTTCTCTTTCAGTGCCATTTTGCCACATATTTCAGCCTGAGAGTGCTGGAAATGGTGTTTTAAGGCTTCTAAATTTCAAAATTTTCTGGGGCAGCAAGCATGGCCCCAGACCCCCATAGAAGCTGGTGCCTTCGGCGTCCTGATTTATGATGGTCCATAGGTCGGACACTCTGCAATACATGTACACTAGCAAATTTTTGCATTCTTTTTTTGTTTAAATTTCATATTTATTTATTTTACTGATACTGTAGTTCTGTCATCCTGGGCATAAAGTGTTGATAAAAACAGTTTTAATAAACTGCAAAGAAATGAAATCAATGGCATTCAATGATTATCTGATGGAGGAGTGGCTCCATTCAATTTTGTTATTAACTAAACAAAGTTTTTCATTTGGTCAATCATGTCAAAATTATGGAGACTGTAAAAAGATCTGTGCCGTGATTGAATTTAGTATTTGATAGCCAAGAGATTAGCATCCGACTGCAGTATAGTTTCGACAAGTTTGTTTTGCGATGCTGCTGTTTGGCTACGATACATTTCTAGTGTTACATGTTTTGCATTATCAAGTATAGGAACTACTTCAATTCCACATCTCCAAGAGGTAAAAAAAACATGACCTTTTTCTAGTATGAAAAACATGTTACATTTTGACATGTTTGTGTAAATATAAATTCCCTCAACTCTTTTTGCAATATGAATTACATTGAATGTATATTAGTAAATTAAAAATGCATAGTTTTTAGCTGGCAGTAACCATGGTAAAAGTTATTGTAATCAGACTTTTGACAAATATATTTGAATGCCACCCAATATTATGAAATTAATATAAACACCTACGGTCAGATTTTACTTCCTTATTTACAATGGTTGAATTAACTGGATTGACATTACAAAATTTCTGAACTAAATAATTTATTAGCTATAAAACGGGCCAACACATCTTCACATAAATTCTGAAAATTACTCATTATTCATTCTACTTTCGACAGCATCTATATCCGGTATTTTTACGGTTTTTGTTTTGCATCTGCAAATTACTTGACCAAAGGAGGCAGAAGAAGGCAAATCACTGTCAACAACAAAATTTAAAATAATATCGCAAATAGTTCTTAAAGAGTATCAACTAAAGACGTTTGTTTTAAAACTTACGAGAATTCAGTTTATCATTTAAATTAAAAAAAAACACAAGTTTCTGTAGGAAAAAACAATTCCAAAATCATGCGTTTTTTCTTGCACGTTTTCATTCGACATTTGAAAAACAGACATCAAGTTCTGTTAAAAGAACCACGTAACTGTCTAGACTGAGTCAATAATTCAATGAAATATTTTAAAATCACTACATGGCATGAAGAATATTTTGGTACGGATTTGCGAACCAACTTCCAATCCCCACTTCTAAAATTTTTGTTGGAAAATTAATATAAACGCGGCGAATACAACAAATATAAATAGGGTATTGTATTTAATGGAAGCGTAGAAATGCTTTAATATACTGATATGATTAAGTAACAGACCTTAGGCTTAGTTCTTACATTTTCTCAAGAACAGAAGCTAGACGAAATTTTCAACATGATTGATAAACTCAAGATTACTTAGGGACGCTCTCTAAAAATTAACTCAAAGGTAATCCGTTCTACCGGTTATAACGTTTATATTGAAACCACTCGCCTCTTTTAGAAATAGTCATATATTTTTAAAACCAAGAACATGAATTACAGAGTGAGGAAAGCAATAGCACATTTTCTGTAATTCAGAGAATTTCAGTAACGACCGCTAAGCTGGGGAGTACGTCGCAAACCAATGTTAGCAATGACAGAGTTCTGCAATATATTTTATCTATTTCCAAACTGCAAAACTCACATCTAGATTAGCAAGTAAAATATACAGAAACTTACCTGCCAGGAGGTCCTGACATAGACGAGGACGACCAAGCGCTAAGGTGAAAAGCAGGTGAAGAAAATTAATTTCAATATGTTTGGGAGACATTAACAAGGCAAGTGAAACGGACTGCAAAATCGTAAAAACAGATGGCCAAATAGCTGGCAAAACTAAAACACACCTATCGCTAAATCCAAACGACATGACCAGCAACAAGTTGAATTCAGTTAATAAAACTAGCAGCTAAGTCTCTCGAATAATACAGCAAGTAAAGGTCGAACCAAACACAAATAATATAATTCAAGTAAAAATCTCGAGCTCAAACTCAAAGCCTCGAACACTGGGACTACGCATTTTGATTGGACAATTTTGATCACGTGCATTGCTGTGACGTTTGATATTGTACGAAGAAGAGAGCTGGAGAAAATCCTCGAAGGAGAGACTGAGGTGAGAACGCTTTCGACGTTTCTAAAGATTGTTCTGTTAACTAACTTCGACTAAAATCAAGCAAATTTACTCAAAGAAGGTTACTTTGAATAAGAATTTATCGAAGGAGATATAAAATGAGTGTTTCTTATCAATGAAAATCATTCTAAAAATGTCTGTTTTGGTTCCTCTTGTTGCTATGGCAACTGTAATTAATTCAATTTGCTTCCTGCTTTTGATTCAGTGGTATGCTATGACGCTTTCTAAATTCTAGATCTGTTCCTTCACAAGTTCCTTTCTCAACTAACAATCAAATAAAAGCAGCAGCTGCGACTTCAAATTGTCAAGTAAAAAATAAAATTATTCATAACTCAGAGTCAGTGACATTTGTCTGTTTGACGAGGCAAAATGCCTTCCCGTGCCGCAATTACAAGCTTGTTTTCACTGTCAAATGCAAACTAAGTCTTAAATAATTTCTTTGAGAAAAACTGGATAAACACAAAAAATCTACCCACCATAGAGTGAAATATATAGAATTCAAAGCCAGTAGAAATAAAGTTTAGGAAGCTAAAAGTGAAATATGGAACACTCTGCGTTTGGCAAACTTTTCAGTTTATCCGATTTCAGTTAACTGTCAACAAAATCCAAAACCCAACCTATACAGTTTGAAAAGACTATTGCATGTTTTTTTTATATGGTTGTTTTTATTTGAAAAATTTAGTTCACATAATCGCCAATATCTGGAGAGCGCGTGCATGCCGAATAATTTCGCACAATGGCGGGCAAATGGAAAAAGTTTACAAAATCCCCTCCCTTTTTCCGTTTCATAAAAATAGTAAAAGTAAAACACAAAAATAGAACGCCGAGATTTTTGTCATGATCGAAGTAGATTGATTTTTTTGGGGCCATTTCAAAGTATTGCGAAAGCCTATCTCCAGATCATGGCATTTGTATTTACATCACAAGAAACAATTTAAAATTACTGAAAGTAATGTAATAAGCGCAAATAAAATGTCAATGTGAAATACTTCTTTCTGTAATTTAATTTGATTTTTACTGTCCATGTTGCAATAAAATCAAATAAAAACGAAATAAAAATCACATTACAGTTTTTCTCTTGCTCTAATGACAAACTTCAATCCCACGCCAAAAACGCCGCTCTGCTTAATGTCTGTTTGATTTTTCTAGCGAACGAAATTAAGAAACACTGAAAAAGGACTAAATTAACATACCAAGTTGACAGGTTGACACTATTTTTCAAGCCTAATCAGTTTCTTTATAAAGGAAGGCAAGAAAAAGCTAAAACAAGGGGACAAGAAGAAAGGTTTTCCTGTTTTTGAAAATTTTGAATAAAAAAAATATCTTATTTGAAGAAAAAGATTTCACCCAACATTTTTTTAGCATTTAACTTTCTGGAAAGGCTAAGGAAAAATAGTTTTCACAGGTGTAATTCTTGTAATCACGTTTTGCTTGCACGACGAATTAACACGTTTTTAGTTTAATTATTTACGGAAAAACCTGTCCCATATCAGGCAACCCGGCTTCAACTGTCTCTTCTATGAGTAACAAATACCATACAAACAGAAAAAAAGTAAAATTATTTCTAAACAACTTTTTGAATAAATCACCAAGGAAATACAAATTGCATGAATTTATGTAAGTTATAACAATGCAAGTCTTATGTCTGTTTTTCATATAGAGTATAGACCGTTAATTGATGAAAAAGTTTCATGAGAAGTGTTTGAGCGCCAATGTCTTCAACGATCACAAATAAGCCGTAAAGATAGAAATTTTTCTATCTTTACCATTACAAGACTTACAATATAAGAAACTTGATATGGGAAGGTTATTGCAAATAAAAATAGTTTGCAGTTTGTCTCAAACAGTTTTGAGATCATAGCAAACACCTGTTCCCAATTGTTTGCGTTTGTTGCGGCGTTTCACGACTATATGGGAAACTGGCTCTATATAACGAGATTGTAATTGTACAAAATGTATAGAAATTGCGAGTTCGTATTCTTATTTTTAATTATAAAACCTACATGACGTAAGAGAAGACGAGAAAAGTGTTAAGAGAAAACCAGGTGAAGCTCGTAGTGTCTTTATATCATATATGTACACGCTTTTTTATAAGAGCAACGAGGCTCAAATTTGCAAAAAATTTAAGAACAATTTAAGAACAAGCCCTGGCTGAGGCTTGATCACTAGGAAAGATTTTGCGGTAGAAAATTGACTAGTAAAACGTAGCGATGCAGCATAAAACATAAAAAAATTCACTGTAAAGACTGCACAACAAACAATGAAGGTAGTTCGCCTCTAAATTACGTCATACAATACGTGTGTGCGCAAGGCGTTTCACTTTCCAATACTTTGTTTTGTTTTGTTTTTTCTTCATTAAAAACCGCTCGCAGAAATAAGAACAAATTAAGCACAAATTGAGGCTGAATTAAGTCGCCAAAAAATTAAGAACAACGAGCCTCTGCAAAATTTACTGGTTCTTATAAAAACGCGTGAATGGCTATCCAAACTTGCTTTTATGTTTACAATCACAGTCGTCCGACCGACCAAGAGTTTTTGAAATTTGCAAAAAAAATTGTAAAAACAGTTATAATTGAATGTTAGTAAATAAAATGCTGATACAAGTTTATTTTATGGCCCAAGTAACTCATAATTTATGTACACAACATGTCTACGAGAATACATCAGTATAGCGATAATCTAATCACTATTTATCGCAAATGCTGTGATCTGATTGGCTACCATACTTGCTATCTATCAAGTGTTATATAATAACCCAAGTTATCCTCCCATTTTGATTGGTTCTCGCTTGTGATCTATTAGAGGACAGACGCACGATTGACGTCACCATTACAAGTTTTTAATTTTTTATTATATAAAACAAATAGATTCCATGTTTTTGTGCGTCTGTTCAGAAATAGGTAATAGAGGACGTCAAACTGTGGTAAGAACATCAGTCAGACACACTTGACACTCGGCTATCGCCTCATGTTTTGTTCTGTTGCTTTGGAACAAAACCATACATGAACATGCCACGTGGTTTAAGCATCAAAATGATACGGCCGTGCGATGTTGAGAGGAGTTGGGTGACACAGGAAAGTCAATGGGAACGACCGAATCCATAGATATAACATTTTAAGAAAAAAAAACCCAACTCTGATCCACGGTTTGACCAACATGCATGCGTACAACTAGCTTCAGCTGTTTCGTCCTGTTAGGACTCATAAAGGGCGAGATGAAACATCTGGTTTAATGCTAAGCCCCACTGCCACGCATGTGGGACCTTGGTTGTGTATGTCCAAAAACATACGAGAGCAATGCGTGCGGAGAAAGGATCCATTTTGCAGGACCAAAAGTTTAGATTTTTTCTCAACCTCTTGTCTAAACTGGTAAAGTATTCTTACATTCACAGACACTTTTTTTTCTTTTTATTCTTTTTCTCAGCGAAATCGCTAGTAGATGTCGAAAACTCACATTCTCGTCCCCGAGTCCCATTCTTAGCCGGTCGTGCGAAGGCGATGGGATCTGGGGACGACAATGGAATACTCATCATCATCCGCAAAGTAAGATACTTTGAGTATTTGGACATTGTGTATTTCAACCAATCTATTTTTGTTTTCTTCTTTTTCTTTGACCTCAAGTACCGACTTAGTTTATACATTATATTATAACTACTCGATTGTTCTGGCTATTTTATTATAATTTAGTTTTATTTGTTTCTCAGAAACTGTTGTTTTCTTACCAATGGTGAAATAAACGAACTTGTTGTTGTTGTTGTCTATGACCAAGTGACCATTTTTAGTAGTCAATTTTCTGAGTTCTATTTCGCGTTTCTACGGGGGTCAAACATCAATGCAGCCATCGCCATTTTGTTCTCAAACTCACTAATTACTCGAACAGTAAACAACCAATAAATAAATAAAACTCATTTAATAACAACAATTCTAAACGTGCTTATTTATGATTATCAACAATTACAATTATTTTATGACGGCTGGCGTAGTGGTAAGATCTCTGCCTTCTAACCACAAGGTCCCGGGTTCAACCCCCGACTCAGCCGAGTGATGAACAGTTGTGTGACCTTCTTTTCTGCTAAAGTTGATTCAGCTTTCCATCCTTCCGAGGTGGGTAAAATAAGTACCAGCTTCTGCTGGCGTCTAAGCTGCCGGACGGATTAGTGTCCCGTCCAGGGGGAGTCAATGACTCTCATGCGCTTAACACTACAGAAACCGGAGATAAGCACCGGCTCCAATGGGCTACTTGGCTCGTAAAAGGATTTAGCTTTTTCAGTAACAACTACTTTGAAGCCGCAGTTGGAAAATAAATTTCCTTGAATACAAATTGTCTGCATCAAGGGCGCGCCGAAACAGAAGCAAGCCAGCGGTAAAAGAGCGAATTTAAACTTTTACATGAAGACATGAAGCGTTATAACAAATGTTATGTTTGATAACTCACGCATCATTTATCACCCGGCAGAGTCTCCTCCGTTCTTCTCTACCTGCAGGTGGCGTTTGAGAGCGCGTACAATTTTATAACAGCCTTTGGGGGATATGATGCTTGCCATTTTTTTCTTGCATCACGAACTTGCTGAGCCAGTATAGTTAACACTGGTAGCACGCGTGTCTTGCAAGTACGTCTGTACTTCCGTCGTGCTTCCCCATTCGTAATTTCTCAAAATAAAATTCCAAGATCTAAAGTGGGAAGTTTTTATTTTCCGGAGAACTGCCATACACGCTTTTTTTCATAAGAAAGAGTAAATTTACCCGAGCCTCATTGTTCTTAATTTTGTTCTTATTTCTGTGAGCGGTTGTTAATGAAAACAAAATAAGACAAGGTATTGGAAAATGAAACACCTTGCTCCACACATGTATTGTACGGCTGAATTTAGAGACGAACTGCCCTCATTGTTTGTTGGGCATGCAATCTTTACAGTGAATCTTTTTATGTTTTATGCTGTATCGCTAAGTTTTAGTCAAATTTCTACCACAAAAACTTGCCTAGTTATCAAGCCTCAGCCCGAGCTTGTTCTTAAATTATTCTTAAATTTTGGCAAATTTCAGCCTCGTTGTTCTTATAAAGTTGTTCTTATAAAGTTGTTCTTACAAAAAAAGCGTGTATTGACACAGGATGTACTTTGTAAACCAAATTTACGTGTTCTTTCAAAGTTTGTCTCGAAACTGCACTCCTTCCTTCACACAGTGATCAGTATATTGAACCTTCTCGTAACCACTAATAGCCCTAAATCGAGCTATTGTTGATATTGCTTCATTTTTACCGTTTTCTAAAAATGAAATATATTTTATAAGTCAACAATTCTGTCGCTTATGACGTGCCGTTATCTAGCGTGTGAAAGACAGACGCACTACTGAAACATCGTCTCTTATTTGAAAATGGGAAAATCAAAGGTCAGTTGGAGAAAATAATTTACTAAAAACTATAAGAATATAGGTAATAAAGCCGGTTACAGACGAATAAGTTTTTCTTCGACAAGTCTCCTAGTCAAAAACTAACATGCCAGTTTTTGAACAAGGATAACAAGCCTGGTCGAACTTGACAAGGAAAAACTGGACAATTTTTCCATTCACACTTGCAAATAGAAATTGCTATACGTGAAAACTTGCCAAGGAAAACTTGCTCGTCTGTACCCGGCTTTTTAGAAGAACAAGACTTTGTCAGCCTGATATATTTTTAAAAGTGAATCTTATCGATGCTTCTCTGAATAATACCGGGTATAATAATCGACGCTACAAACGACAGAAACGAACAAAATCTAACAATGTTTAAAACAATTAATAGAGATGTACAATTTCCTTAAATTGCATCTTCGATTTCACTTACTAGAAATTTTATTAATCAGTCGACGCAAAGTGAACTATATATAGCTATAGAGTTTTAAGAGACAGAGAATTCGCACACGAGTCTGAATAGTCACCGTCAAATCAGTTTAGTTTTCCCAGGTTTTCCGGTTACGAACGAGAAAGTTTATCGTTGACAAGTTTTTCTTTGACAAATCTCCTTGTTCAAAAACTTAAAAAATCGGTCTTATTAGCTTGAACAGAAGAAATATCTCGGCTCCCAGCACACGAACACAACATTTTAAAATACAGAAGTTATAGTACAAAGTGTATTAGCAGGAAGCCACACACAGACTAAAAATCCGTGATTATTGTCCCTCAGTTCGGTTATGCCTTTTAGAGGTTTTCACTGATCTAGGGTAAGAATGGCCGAATTATTTGGAAAAAAGTTACGTTCGTGCAGAGACTTTTGGATTGACAAAACAGTGACTGAGTGTTTAACGGCTCATTAAACAACAAATCAAGTAAAACAGAATGAACTGAAATACTTTGACTGGAATTTGTTTTTTTCTGGACAAGTATTAGTTGTAATTGAGTAAATTCTTAAACGGACTTTCTTGGCTTGAAACTGATCATGATCTGAAAAAAAGGAACATTTGAATCACAATACAACAAACATTTCATGCTTTTAAAATTATTAGCGAATGTGTTCTTGCTTTTAGTCGAATACATTTATGAAAGGGAACTTTTGTCAGCAGTATAAGAGTATAAAATAACAAATCTATGGATATCAAGAGCATGTTCATGATCAGCGATAAAATTTCCAGAGAAAAGACAAATCAATTTTGCATGACAGGATTTGATGATAATTAGTTTTTTTAAAAAAAAGACATACTTTTTGGTTAACAAAACAAATGGTAGTTGACAAACACGTTCTATTGTGCGTGACGCCGACTCTGTGATCTGACGTATGCATTCCATCGGGCGTATATACGTATACCTTTGTACTAGTCTCCCTTATTTGTGTCGTCACGCAAGAGAGGAAAGCGTTGTGTAACAGTACTATAAATAAACGGCTGCGAGTGAAACTATAATGTATAAAGGTTCAATAACTGTTAGACTACCGTTTTGTACAAGCCACTTCCCCTTAGGCAAATTCGGATCAACTAAGTTAACCAGGCCATCGGGGTTAGAATTAAGCGAAATATTGAATGCTTTTATGAATGTTATGCTTGTATGCTTTAACGTTTATATAAGGGAAGCCTCACATATCGATTTTGCCCACAAGAAACGTCAATTTTACGTTTGGGGGTGGGGGAGTTGACAGAA
>JAOCPT020517457.1:0-11899 GCA_026546935.2 Palythoa grandiflora
TTTAAGATACATAAATAAACAAAATTATTTCGTTCTTATAGAGTGGTTTCAACAGCAGAATGAGTTCGAAACAGAAGTGAAAAGAATGTCAAAGAGTGAGCTCAACAAATGTTTGTAATATGCGCGGGGCGGCTTGGTTCTGGATTAAAAAAACAATATTTTAAAAAGAAACATGTTTCTCACTGGTTCGCTGGTTGGGTATATGCTAACGTTATTATTCACCATAGTGTCGGTGAAAGCCAAGTATATTCACCGAGCCGCGAAATTCTTGTTTATTCACCTCCACTTCTATGAATAATTACTCACTATGGCCATGACTGCTAACACTCAGGCTTGCTTTATATGTGCGTGATTGAGCAAGCGTGTGGTCAAGATGGCTGGATATTGGCCAAGTTCTTTTTTTTGCGTTTTGTATATGGCCAAAGAATTTCACTTTGCTACTGTTTTCCGTAAGACGCTTCCATGTCGTCATATCATTTTATGCTTTAATATTTGTATTTATCGAGGTTTTCTGGACGAATAAATCTGCGAAACTCGTCTATGTTTTCTTTGTTTTGACTGACTTTTTCCCTTATTTGCTATTCCATTGCCAAAAACTCAATGTGTAATTCAGCTCCATGCAATTTTTTCTTGCGGGAACAAAACGGGCAATCCCGAGCGGCAAGATGGGCCTATCTTGCCTGTCTGTGTAAACAATAAGAATACAGAATTCACTTCATCTTGCCCACTTAGCGAGCCTGTCATAATAATGCTCGCTATCCATGTTGCCATAGTGCACGATATAGTGGCTGCAAGTTACCGTACATGCTGTAGTTCTAAAGTAGGTCAATACCTTTTCAGGGCAGAATAGAGGTGAAGATCAAAGTCCTTTCTTGTCCCAAGCCAAGGCAAGATATAAGGTTTGTCAAGAATCATCGCGATTGCTTTGGCTGAGAGATTCTTAATATTATCATAAGTTTCGTTCCAACACTACGAACACAATTGAAACAATGAATTTATAGTGTTTAATTGGTAGTTACAAAAGTTGGCCTTAACAGCTTTATTTTAGTAAACTCGATCGCTTATCTCAGTCAGCAGGAGTCAAACTCTATCTGTCAATTCAAAAAATTTCTCTTTTGTATTCAATCTATAATTATATGGTAGTTTATAATCCATACACAGTGCACTTTGTAACTACTACTTATGATGATGTGAGATACGTTAAAAGCCTAACTCCAAACTGCTATCGTTTTACTGCATTTTGTATTATCTTATTTTATGTGGATTACTTTGTAACCAGGCCTGTGGGTTTTGATATCGCCCAGGGAGAGAAAGTGCTGTCATCCGGAGATATTCTTGGACCCGCCGAGTTGGGCCTGTTAGCTTCCGTCGGTGTAACCAAGGTGATCAGCAGTTGGTTGCTTTAAATTTTTTTCTAAAACCTGCGTTCTTATTTTGATAACAGTAGAAATGAAATCGCTGAATTGGAATAGATCGAGGGCTCTGGAAAGAGATAAAAACAGTATGAGAATTAAATTAAGGATTACATATAAGGCTATTTTTTCGTTTTTAAACTCGCTCCACTAAAGAAAGATTTCCTTCTAACTAAATGTAAATTAAAATTTATGCTAAAAGACAAAAGTAAACTTTCTGAGTGCAGAAATGTAATAAGTAACTGTTACCTAGAGACTAATGCAGAGCAAAAGTTTTAGAGATAAGCTATATAGCTGAGTTGTATTTATCTTCAGAATTTTTTCTTTCTTTTCTGAAAATAAAATTGGTTAAATTGTCACAGAACAAAAATGGGTTTCGTAAAGGTTTTTTCCAACAGGAATTCTTGTATTTCTTTTAACAAAATATTAAATTATTTTGTAGGCCATGGAAGAAATCAACTTTTACGGTTTTAGTTTGTGCCATTCAGGCCTAAAATACTTCAATTGTTATTTTCAAATACAAAAACGCTTTTGGAGATGCTCTTCTTCCTCACTTATATAACCGAGGAAGAAGAGCATCTCCAAACAACATTTTTTTTTCAAAAAAAAGTTTAAAGTATTTTAGGCCTGACAAGCACAAACCAAAACCGAATGTGATGACTTTTTCCAGCACGTTTCCCAGTCAAAACAATTGTTGTTATTCTTCATCATGTTCATCATCAGAGAGAAAATCCGATGTGTCTTTAGAGGAAATAATAACAGAACAAATGGTGAGAAAAATAAAAAAAATCTCTCTGAAGATGAACAAGTTGTTCAAAATGTGTCGTATGTGCATTTTGTTTTTATCATTGTTTTTACTGTAAAATAATGCTAGATTAACTGGCAGAAATAGAAACATTTAGTTAAAGCTTGAAAAATAGATTATTTTATTAAGAAATCTCAACCACTGTTAACAGGTCTGCTTACATCTAGAAATAATGTATCAATATATATTTAGTAATGATAAATCGAATTTAAGAAGCTTAAAAGAGTATTGTACGCTTTTGTTTTGTTCATTTGACAAAGACTTTCCTTTTATAGTAGTTCTTCAGATTTCTTATGTTTTGCTATCTGGAATTTTCAACGCTGGAATATTTCTTCATACGTTTTTGACAAAAAAAGGCCACTGAAGGCCAGAACAAATGTACTTCATAATCGGCTTTCATTCATTTGCTTTTACATACAGTAATGCAGTAAGCAGAAAAACTCTGATGTCATCTTAGATCAGAATTTAGGCGGTGTTTATATACGTACTTTTTTACTGCCATTATAAGTAACTTTTTGTTGTATGATTGTTATTTGTATTCAAGGTATCTGTCTATGGCAAACCCACAGTGGCCGTCCTTTCTACTGGTAACGAGGTATATCGCTTCTATGTTTATACTCCCAAAGTCCAGTACAACTGTAGTTTAGTAGGACGAAAAAGCATTAGGGGAAGAACTTGAAGCAATAATTTTTTGTACTAAACCAGCTCGGTACGCAGAATAAAAGCTTATATATATCTGGTCAATCAACCGTCCTATGTGACTCATAACAATTTTTTTCTGTTTTTTGGAAAATTGTTAGATGCCGGTGGAAATAATGGAGAAACCTGAGAGTGTTACGTATTGCTGTCATTTAAAGGCAGCGTTGTTAGGGAATATCACCTGCTACTTTTGTACTGATAATGCAGACTGTTAACCCTGGTGTACAATTACCGGAAGGGCAGTTTACCTTTTTATTGATCATTCAGGTTGTTAACCCTGATGTACAATTACCGGAAGGGCAGATTACCGTTTTATTGATCATTCAGGTTGTTAACCCTGATGTACGGTTACAAGAAGGGCAGATTACCTTTTTATTGATCATTCAGGTTGTTAACCCTGATGTACGGTTACAAGAAGGGCAGTTTACCTTTTTATTGATCATTCAGGTTGTTAACCCTGATGTACAGTTACAAGAAGGGCAAATTCGGGACAGCAACAGGACCACAGTAATTGCATCGCTAACGAGTGAAGGATACCCAGTGGTTGATCTCGGCATTTGCGCCGACAAGTATGGCTTAATTCTAGATACTTTTATACTTCCTTGTTGTATTAATAGCATGTTAGAGACACGTGATCCTTACCCATAATGCGTCTGTACTTCTGTTGTTGCAGTAGCTTGTTAGAATCTGAAACATTGGTGTCGTATTTTTGTAATCTTGATAAAATATTTAATAGGAAGGCAGATATAGATTGCAATCTTTTTACAAAAAGATTTACGGTTATTTTAATTTTTTGAATCTTGTCGCAAGTGGCAAACGTACTTAAAGTTTTTATTACCCATTTGCAAAAATATCCAATTTGGTTTTTAAAATTTTGTTGGAAGTAGAACACAAAACCAAAGTTTCCTTTTATTTCTTTAACATAAGAAATTCTTAAGATACATGGCTTTTAAACGCAAGACCGTACATCATATCCAGATTATAAAGCTTTTTCTAGTTATAGACAAACAGGTCATAATCAAGTCAAATTATCATGCGTAAGGACTTTTGTTAACTCCGTGATGATAAAATATGCTCAAAAACGAAGTTCGATTTTTATTCTTTACACTTAGATTACTGCTAGTTAAATGAAACTTGATTACCATTCCTCTGTCCTTCGTTGTTCGGTTCTGTTAGAGGTCGTGGCTGTTCTAGCAACTTTAAGGTCAATGTAAACGGACGCAACACATCCCAACACTATTAGACCAACAATGTTGGAAGTTGTTGGCAATTGTTGCGTGATAAGTGCAAACGAAAACAACAACTTCCAACACTATTGCCGATGGCCTAAAGACGAGATGCATTCTGGTATAGTAAATCCTGCAATGTGCGTGCGCATACGTGTTCACGAGGCCAACATGGTTGTGAGTCACAGAACAATAGAAACATTGGGACTTGGTGCGCCAAACTCTTACTGGCTTCAAACTATACGCAACAAGATCCAACAATTGCCAATATTGCTGTGGTTAAATGCAACGGCCGCAACATGTTGGGCGTTGTTGGCCAACAGAGTTGCGTGTTGTTGGCCAATAATGTTGCGTGATGTTGTCCAATTATGTTGTGTGCTGTTGACCAACAATGTTGCGCCGGTTTGCAAGGGCCTTTAAAATCTAGGTTACAGTGTGAAGTGCGTTCAAATAGCAAAATGATTCCATTTAAATGGCAATATCAAAATTATTTTTCTTAACTAATCTTACGATTGTAAATAAATCCTCTACTTTTGAAATTCTGTTATACTTTTAACTTCATTTTGTCACGTGATGTTTTCAGCCCCGAAGCCCTTGAGTCCAAACTACGAGAAGGCATGTCACGTGCTGATGTCGTCATCTCATCCGGGGGAGTGTCCATGGGGGAAAAGGTAACTAACATGCTGTGGTGCAGTTCGGTCGGATCAGTTTAGGTGTTTATACTACTTAAACCCTTGAACCCCCTCCCCCCAATGGGGCATGGGGCCATGACAATGTCTCTCCTCCACCGGGTCGTGTCCCTCGCCAAGGCCTGCGCCTGTCCCCATTTCAATCCGAATTCCTTCAGTTCCATCTCGACAGTCTTCCTTCAAGTTGTTTTAGGTCTGCCATGCTTTGTCTTTCCAGGTGGCGTCCATTTCAAAGCAACCTTGGGTATCCGATCTTGAGACATTCGTAAAACATGGCCTAACCATCTGAGCCATCATTTCTTTACCTCTTAAGTGTTTATGCATGGTTGAAATTTGATACCAGTTAAATTAGCATGGTTCCCACTACTCCTGGAATTCCTGGAAAACTCCTGGAATTTTCAAATTTTCTTCCAGGGCCCTGGAAATCT
This sequence comes from Palythoa grandiflora, assembly GCA_026546935.2. NCBI lineage: Eukaryota > Metazoa > Cnidaria > Anthozoa > Zoantharia > Sphenopidae > Palythoa > Palythoa grandiflora. The sequence goes on from JAOCPT020517457.1 coordinate 5,260, forward strand.
CCTGGAAAAGCAGATAATTTCCCTGTACTCCTGGAAAACTCCTGGAATTTTGTGGAAAAATGTTCAACAGTTTTATAAACAAACCAAAATAAACCAGTTGCTACTATTGTGGCAGAAATTGATATTGAAATTACTTGATATCGTTTTGTTTTTGCCGAGAGCGAATTTGGGGTTGGATCCTGGAAAAATATATTTTCTACCCTGGCAAACTCCTGAAATTTTGTTATCGTTTGTCAGTGAGAACCATGATTGAAAAGACCCACACACAGGGTAAAGATTGCTGTCTTCCCACCTCTGCTGACTTAGGATCAAGTACTGGATTTACACATAGGTGAAGATTTGTCAATCACAGTCGGTCTCCAAGGTTTTTTTTTTTTAAGTCATAGAATTTTTTGTCAACTCTGCATCAATGGGATACAAATGAATCCTTTTTGTTGAATGCATTTTTAAAAATCATTTTACATAATACACACAGTTTTTGTGTTAAAATTAATATGTGATCCCTGAATATTTAACTTAGGCATTTTCTTTCGAGAAGTGAATTTAACCCATATGTACTATGTATTAAAAATAGTTAATATTATGACTTATATGTTAGAATATTCAGAAGCTGGAATGAGAAACCTAGCTTTCACAAGTTTCTCCACTTTTTAAATTAACTAAAATGTTATATACTCGGCATGGATAACCAAATCTCACTTGGTATTGCAGGAGCTGTATTCGCATCTTTCATCCATGTTATCAGAAAGAGGGATCGACAACCGATTCGCAAGATCACTGCTTCGCTTCAGCACCATTCTAGAGCATCACCAGTACATTGCATTCCTTGAGCAGCTTCGTTCATTTGTTAAAGAAAAGTAAAGTTCTAGGAAGCTTGTGAGGAAAAAAACATTCTACTCTTTTTAGTTACATTTCTGTAACATGTGGGATTCCTTCACTGTATACCCAGGTGGTTGTCAAAAATAAAATAAAATTATACTTTGTCAACTGCTTTTTTAGGAATAGCTCTTTTGATTTTTCTATTTTCTAGAAAAGGTGGATGTTGAAGAGTATTTGAAACCCGTTTTGAACTGAATAACTAGAAAAGATATATAATTATATAGACCTCACAAATGAAAAGGCTTTGCAGATTATTGGAAAATCCAAATAATGCAAATAATTATTAAAAGTGGAGTTTATGTTTTTATAGTATCTGTTTGTCATTGCTAAAATCAATTTATAGCTGCAGTAGTGTTGTTAATGGATTGGGGTGCATTCATTTTTAAAGTTAATCTTATTTTATTGTCTATCTGACATGGTCATGGGACAGTGCACGGTCCAAGGTTGCCACGGTCCTTGAAAATCCTGGAAAGTCCTTGATTTTGGGTTATCGCCCTTGAAAACCAAAACAAAATTTCCTAACTTCCAAAAATAATAAAATTAAGCTGTTTGTTAAAATATTCTTGATGTGACATTCAAAAACAAAAACCGTGATTCTTGAAGGCTTCATTTTTATCCAGAAACAAATCTTCTAAAGCTTGTTCATACAGTATCTGTATTCATTTGTTGATCTGATTTTTGAAAAGAAATGTGTAAAGCATTAAAGTTTTAGTTGATAGAGAAGGTCCTGGATTTGCTTGAAATAGTCTTTGGAAGTCCTGGAAAAGTCCTTGAATTTCACATCCAGTAAATAGTGGCAAGCATGACAGTCGAGTGCCAACAGGGGTAATCGCCGATGACTGATCTCAGGTCTTGACAGGAACACCAGTATCACAACAGTAACAGGACATCTCACCCCATGGTCATTTTGCCCGAAGTGATCTTAGTCTAAATCCTTTGTCATCTTGCCCCAAATCTTTGGTCATCTTGCACCACTTTACATTAGCCATGTACAGTCATGTTTTTACTGTCGATTGCATCTACCCGTGAATGTGCATGACAAAAATAATTTAATTTATGTTCTAGATACCAGCCAATCAAAGTTTAAAGTTTTGACAATCAAACTTGAAAGTTTAACCAACATGTCTGGAACACTGTGGCACCACTTTGCTCATGGGAATCAAAGTGTACGTGAATTTGGTGTTTTGTAGTTTGAATGATGGATGATAGGAAATCAGAAGAGGAATTTCTGTCTGATATCAAGTTATTCGACTGCGACCTTTTACAATTTTATGATGATTTGGGTAACAGGCGCCAAAACATTTCTTACATGTTCAGTTATCTTTGAAGTTTGGTTGTCAAAACTTTGAACTTTGATTGGTTGGCAAAACATATTTTTGTCACATGCATTCATGGGTAGATGCAATCAACGGTATTTTAAAATGTCAACATTTATCATGTTGAATCAGAGGGATTCAAAACCATCTGGAATGATGATCAAGATTATAGAGAAGTACCCTCTACCAACATTAATGAGAGTACTGATAAAAATAAATTTACAATCAGTTACTTGCATGTTTTTCTTTCTTTGTGGGAAATCCTAAAAATTAATATTAATTTTGTGATGAATGATTTAGCACATTTCAAATAATAAATGTATGGTTTTTGTTTTATTTGGGGCAAGATGACCAAAATCTGGAGAAAGGTGACTTGGGGCAAGATGACCATTGGTAAGATGACTTGTATTCATCCCAACTAATTTGGTCTGGGACGGTCAACTTTTTGAACTTCTGTTTTCCATAATATTATGCGATCAGAAATATCATCTTCTGGTCATTGGTCTTCTGTTCCACAATCGCATTGTTCTGTAGTCTTCTAGTCAGCCTTCTTAATCATTCACTAGTGAATGAATAAGAAGACCAGAAGACTGACTGACTAGAAGATGAAACAACCAACCACGATGGCTTAAATTAAGACTTTACCAGAGATCCAAAATATATGGTTAGTAGTGACCATGGCTAATTTGAAATTTTCATTTGGCCTGGTGTTGTATTTTGTGTGTTTTTAGTGGAGGCAGTTTCCTATAATTATCCTCGAGGGTTGGTTTATTCTATCATCAAAATTAGGTCTAATTAAACAGAGAAAGGATAAAAAGTATAGAAATTAATTGGTTTGACATTCAAAATGTATGAAGCCGTTTTAGAGCATCGTAGAATAAAGATGCTGATGTTCAAATTTTTTTAGCATTTGGTGAATGAAGTATTCAAATTGGCTGTCTCATTTGATGCAATGTTTGGTTCTGATACCTAAACTCTTTCCTAAATATAACAGTGTGCTCTTAATGCGCCAAAATTGGACCCTTGAGAGATGTTTGACTAAACACCTTTAATGTAGATAGACCAAAGCCAAAACATTAATCTTTAGGCAGTCACTAGTTTTCATCCATTTGCAATAAAATCTCAAACACATTTGGAGTTTGATAAAAGTAAGCAGGGCCTACTGAAAACAGTTGTTGAAAAGGCTTTTGCCCTGCCAATAATTCTTCTTTCTTTGAAAATTGCATACTCTCTTATAAGGCAGATTTTAATTTGAAGCATTTTTAACTGCCGTAAGTAGGAAAATGACCCCAACCATCTCAAATTTCTGTGCTCAGAGCTTGAGAACGCCAATACTCAACCAATTCAAAGTTTGCTCTGCAGTCCTTGGTAAACTCTTAAGTATTTAAACAAATTAATATTCCTTTAAAATGTCAGAGATGTAACTGCATGATCCGACTTAATTTATGTATGGAGGTTGACAGTGATGGGTGTGTCATGCAAGGATGCTGATTTTTAAAAGAAAAACAGAAAAAAGGTAGAAATTAATATCTAGCAATGCATAACTTTGAATCAGTTCTGTGTTCCTTATACAAAGTACAATAGAAAGGAATGTTGGAAGTGCTGTACTTTTCTGATTTCTTTAAAATACACCACCAGTTGTCTTAAAGTGAGAGGGAAGTCCTGGTAATAGTGCCGTCATCTTCCACCAATCACAAAGTGACGCTCTTCTTCCTCTTCCTCCTCTTCTTCTTCTTCTTGTTCACTCTCTTTCCCACTGTCTTCACTATCATCTGAAGAATGAATATGTAAAAACCATAAAATGGAAAAACGAGATTAAATTAAACTCTATGGAAGTGCCATCAAGTGCTTCGTAGCTATGCTAAAAAACACAAAATATAATTTCTATCCCCTTGTGACTCATGTTTGACAAAAGGGTCTTTTTTGTTAGATTATCACTGTCTATTTTGGTTTGCTTCAGTTTTACATATTGATACTTATTAATGGTAATTAACTGATAAACTTATCAATTCAGTTTTAAAATAGTTATATCTGCTATCAAGGAGAATGTCAACAAGTCACGTTTATTTACCTATTTCTATGATAGAAAAACATTCAGATCTTGTAATTAAAAGAAGTATGACAGATCTTGGCATCATTTCACACCTACTGAATTTTTTTTCACACACTAAGCTTCTCATTGCAAGCCACTGTACACATTTTAAAAAACATCTTGTTTAATTGGTATTACATTTTTCGTCACGAGCAACATTTTCTTAAGAGTCCGTTAACAAAGTGATCTCAGTTCAACTTGTGTTTTGTGCTCATTGGCACTTAGTGAGAGCTACAATTAGTTTATGTGACAAAAAGTAATAACTGTCTAAATTGCTTCTCAGTGAGGTTAGGCTGATGTAACATCAAAAATTCTAACCATAATGCACTATCGAGCATTAAAAATTGAAAAATTTCAGAACTGCAACATATTAAGGGAAGAAAACTTGATAACTGCAGTTCATCAAAGTAACCATATTGATTTTATTAATTATCATATTTACTTGGGTATAAGTCAAGCTTTTGAGATATGAAAACCAGCCTAAAAAACTTATTTCAACTTACAAATGAATGAAAACTAAAATGACAAACATTTAAACAAGACTAGTATTGATTTTGGACACAAAAATGGGGCTCAACTAATGGACGAGCAAAAGATTATTTTGAAATTATGTTGTATCTTAATAACAGAGCTCAATAAAACATCTTTTTTAATTTTTACCATTCCATTTGGTGGAAAAAATGTTCTTTGTGTATAAATTGTAGTACCTACCTTCTTTGGCTGTTTTGTCATTTAAAGGCATTTCTTTTCTCTTTTTGGCTTGTAGCTTCCTCTGTTTTTTCTTTTGTCTATGAAATTATTAAGAAAAATAACTTGTAATATGTTTACCAAATCAAGCTGATTTTAAATTGTTCAATGGCCATAAATAGTTACAGCGCTATAGTTTCTCTTTCTGTCTGTGGCATCTTATAATGTCAAAAATTTTCTTTTCTTCAATACCCTGGGTGCCAGAGGCTCTTTTTTTCTTTTTGAAAGGAATGAAAAAAATGTCTTCTCACTTCCTTGGAAAAGAAAAAAAGCCTCTGACACCCAAGAGTATTTAACCAGAAGCGAGTTGACAGATCTCACTGCCTACAGAAAAAATTTGTACCATCTAAGATTGACTCAAAGTGATATATACGGTAATGGTAATTGAACTGAGTGGAGTGCAATCTGGTCTGAAATCATACGCGTGATTCCAAAATTGAACGAGAGTGCAGTGCGAGTGTGATTTGAAGTCACAAGTATGGTTTCAGACCAAAATTTCACGACACAAAGATTTTTACCAATTAATTCTTTTCATTTTGAAATCACCCTTTTTGAGCCAAATTTAATTCTCTTTTTTATGTTTTTTTTCAATCAAAAGTGTTTCCTGTTCATCATTGTCCAAAAATTTTGTAAAAGTAACATGTTACATCACTATTTTCCTGGGTTTTGATTGGTTGTTGTAGCCCTTTCTGCAAGTTGTGATTGGTTGATCAAAATAGTGCGATTACAGACTCAAAAGAGTGCAATTAATGCTTAAATCACATTTTTGGGGACCAATCAAATTGCAGGAAAAAACAGTGATTTCAAAATGGATATAAATTAATTGAGAAACGGTGATAAACCAGTAAAAGGTGCACCATTGGGTTTGCACTGATACCAGTTATATGAACTTTTGAACTACAGATGTTAAATAAAAGTTATATTTAACTTTTTACGTTGCAACAATATCCTTTAAACAATGTTTTTACATAAGCAAGTTAGTTTTTCCCTTACTTAAGATGTACCTTTTAGCTCTCTTTTTAGCTGTTATTTCTTCTGCTTTCACCTTGTTTTCTTCTATTTTCTTGTGATAAGCATCATCCAATTCATTCTAAATTAAATAAAAATATCGTTAAGAACCTCTCTCCCTCCAAAATAAATGTCACTTTTTTCACCCCCATCTGATGAGTAAAGATCTTTGAATCAGAATCTGATTATATAAAGGAAGACGGTTTGATCAAAATTCATGATGCTTAAATCCACTTACTTTATGTGCTTTCTCTTCAATATATTGCTGTCTTGTGTACTCCCTTCGTCGAGTTGCTCTGTATACGTGGAACTCCCCACTCCCTGCACCAGCACTAGATCCTGGACATCAGAATCAAAATTGCAGTTCACAGTACTATAAACTGTAAAAAAATACAATGCAATCTTGATCTGCTCCACATTACTACTGTATTTGCTCATGTATATGTTGTGGCTGGAATTTTTTTTTTAGTTGGAAATTTTCCAACAAGTTTAAAATTTTCTAGTCAGTGTAGAATTTTCCGACCAATGTGAAATTTTCAAACCAGTTTAAAATTTTGAAACTATATATTAAGATAATTTTTTTCTAACTAGTGGTAAG
>JAOCPT020517500.1:0-11898 GCA_026546935.2 Palythoa grandiflora
ACCCATGTACCCTGATGGAATCTCACCACGGATCCTGGTGGAACTTCACCCATGTACCCTGATGGAATCTCACCACGGATCCTGATGGAATCTCACCATGGACCCTGATGGAATCTCACCATGTACCCTGATGAAATCTCACCTCGGACCTTGATGGAACCTCATCTATGTACCCTGATGGAACCTCACCATTGACTCTGATGGAACCTCGACCATGTACCCTGATGAAACCTCATCTATGTACCCTGGTGGAACCTATTCATGGACCCTAATGGAATCTCACCATGGACCCTGATGGAACTCGCCATGGACCCTGATGGAACCTATACCCTGTCGGTAGTGCTGATGTTTTTTCAAATGCGTTCATCGAAACAATATTTTTACCAAACACAGCTATAAAAAAGATTCCATCTCATTCAGATTGTGTTCTATGATTATTACGAAATCGGGCACAGTGGTGGTGTAACAAGTGAGCTTCAAAAAGATACCAGGAAATTTTGATAGTCAGCTTAGATTTTTATATATCGGATGATTCATTAGTATAACTCCTTCGTAAGTAACAATTTTTCGAGAATCGGCGATGCACCATGAGTATCAAGCCCATCAAAAATTGCTGGTACCGTTTTGGCAATCATTGCAAATGATATTTTAGCCCTCACAATCAAAAGAACTAGGAACTTCGCGAAGGAAAAAAGTTGGTCACAAACAGTTCTCTCGCTGATAAAAAAATAGAAAAGTAATTCAAACCAACTATTTGAAAATTTCACCAGCTTTTCAGTGATATATACGTTTAGGCGTATCCAATGCCCAGTAAAGGAGCTTTGAATTGATAATTGGAAAACATCTCTCAAATTGTACCGTTACCTTAAGGCGATGTATCGATTTTTTTTTTCTCATTTGTGAAACAAAAGAAAGTTGAATGTGTCAATACAATTTAAATGACAAAAAACGACATGTTTAGTATTTGAAACAGAAATTGGCACAACAGTTATTCACATGTGTAAAATTAAGTTCTCATCAAAACGGTTTTCAATTTGTAACGTTACCTTCGATTTAGAATAAAGAAAGGTATACAAAATTTTCCATTAATTACGGATTTAAGCTTCAAGTTCAAGTCAAAGAATAAATTTCTCTCAAATGTCACATTTCTTGTTCAGTTATATCAGTTATTAATTTAAGGAAACTGTGGATCTTCTCAAAACAGCGATTTAGATTAATGAAGCCTTTAAGGCATGGGACAAGATTGAAGCGAAACACGTTAATTTACTTGTCATCTATTAGACCGCTTTTCTCCATCTATGGACCAAATTGTTCAGAAATTTTAAAACTATATCATAAAAAAAGATTACATAAATCGACAATGTTTTAGAGAACATAACTCAGCAAACAGAGATGAAATTATGTATATTTTTTATTCCCCCAAGGTAAACGAATTCTTTGTGTGTTCCCCCAAAATCTGTGAGAGTCGAACATTCTCATCGCCTTATTTAAACCGGAAATGGAGATAAAACCCGGCTCCAATGAGATACGTAGAATCTTAAATACGTTTCGATTAGTTTTAGCTTTCTTTGCTGTTGGGGAACCAACTGCTGCCGTGATAGTGATGGAGGTACTCTAGTGCCTGCAAATCTTCAACTATCAATGTTCCGAATATGTCAAATCCCCTTCGGCATTTGAAATTCTTTGTGTGACATATGTAAAATTGTTCTTTCACAAAACTCTTTATTCCTCTGATGAGGAAATTAGGCCGAAAATCAGTTTTTTATAAGGATATATTTTTAATTATTTTATATCAATTACAAAATAGGAAAATTTTAAATTGTATTCATTACATCAACATATATATAAAGAGAGAAATAAAGAGAGTTTTTTCATAAAAATCATAAAACAAAATAATCTAAACAAGATTGAAATAAACACCAAAAAATTAAAACTGAAATATAAAAAAAATTAAGTCACGATCAATAATGAAATTTTTGTCCTGCAGTTTTGTTTGAATATTTTGACCATTGCACACACTTCATTTTGTTGCTGATTAAAATCATTTTGAGAATGACTTTTTTTTTATTCAAAAAACTTCAAAAAATTACTCAAAATTATAATCAAACAGTACGAAGCACACCAATTTAGTTTTGAACATCCTAAACTACACAAACACAGATTCCCTTACCAAATTTGATCCTTAATTAGGAGACGAGTCCGTGGTAGATGAGGATTCTGACTAAAATCTAATGAGTTTGTTTCTCGTTTTTATTTTGTTATAATAACAAAACCTGGCCTGCCCATAAGTTTTGATTGACATTTCCAATTCTGCACGAAAGTGGTATAAAAACAATCTGTTCAGTTTACAGTGTTATTAATGAAAAGCTTTTTTCCCCCAGGGCTGCTGTTCAGCAACGGACAGTACAGTATGTCTGTTCATTGTCTGTTCGACATAACAGTGGAAATACATTGAGCTACTGAATTTTTAATTAACTATGTTCCTTGAACAGTAAATGGAAAAAGTCTCGAAACTTCACTTTATCATATTATGTATTTATGTTATTATGACCTTTTATACTATCTAGTACAAATTAAGTCGGAATGAATACCGATATTGATTGGGACAAGAAACCATGACATTTCTTGCAAAAACTTTAGAATCAAATTGAATTCTTATTTAAATATTACTAAGCTTTGCTGTATGAACAGGTGAAAACGTTTGTAAACTGGTTTTTCAAAAAGCATTAATCAGTCTTTAACCAGCTGTTTTTTCGTTGTCTGTCTCATATTGGAGATAAAAACACTTAGTTTATATAAATTAAAAATATTCTTTGTTTTGAATCAGTAAATGTACAAAATGCAAAAAGTGTCTCAAAAGTGACGCAAAAGATATTGAAATATTACTACTACACTGTTGTTGCTTCGAGACGGACTCTCTGCACGTGAAACAATCTGGAGTCTGTAATGATTTTTCAAAAAAGTTCCAAAAAACCCCGGATATTTAGTTTTTTGCGTCTATAATATATACGATATGTCGGTTTATTAACGTACAGATGTTTCTTTATCGTAAATTTATTGCCCGGTAGCGAAAATTCTGGGTTGAAACAGAAACCAACTGGTTCGAATGCATCAGTGTTCGGACCGGGTTCAGTTGACCAACTCGTGAAATACACGCTTTTTTATGATAATAATAATAATAATAGAAATAGTAATAATAATAACAATAATAATAATAATAATAATGATAATAATAATAATAATAATAATGATAAGTTTATTGTAAAAATACACTTAGCTATAATAATGTAGCGCTTTCACAGACGCGGAACCGAAATCAGGGTCTGTGAAAGCACGCCAGCTAATTTACAGGTATTCCACAGCCACAATAAAATTAGGAGTCAAAAAAACCCAGTAAATTTTGGTGAGGCTCGTTGTTCTTAATTTTTTGACGATTTCAGCCTTAATTTGTTCTCAGTATTTCTGTGAGCGGTTTTTTTGAAGAAAAATCAAAATAAAACGCGCCACGCATGTATTGTACGGCTGAATTTAGAGGCCAGCTACTTTTCATTGTTTGTTCAGCCGTCTTTACAGTGAATCTTTTTATGTTTTATGCTGTGTCGCTAAGTTTTAAACAATTTTCGATCTAGCATATAAATTTTCCCAGTTATCAAGCCTCAGCCTGAGCTTGTTCTTAAACTGTTCTTAAATTTTGGTCAAATTTGAGCCTCGTTGTTCTTCAAAGTTGTTCCAAAAAAAGCGTGTAGTCGTAGAAACTGAAATGAATTATGTATACAGAATTGTTCAGTTATAAATTGTATTAACCCTTTTACAAAAATACTTTTACTGTGAAAGTACATAACATTGATCTTTTCAATCCTTGTACTTGGACTATATTGAGTATTGAAGTTGCATTTGCGTACAAAAATTAGTATTATCACCGTATAACTTGGGCCATGAATTAAAATCAGCTTGTATCAGCTTGTTATATATATACATACATGCATCAATAACTGTTTCTGGCTTTGTTTTGCAAATTTCAAAAATTTTGATTGGGTTGGACGACGGTAAATATAAAGATAATTGGAGATGTTTTATTAATTCGATGACCTCAATACGATCTTCGTGGGAAATAAAGTTCTTTGTTTCAGGTGTGGTAATGAAAAAGTCACGAAAGAATGTTCAGCTAGCTTAAAAAAAGCAACTATTTCCGAAGAAGACTGTTTTGCATGGGAAAATATTGAGGTTATCGACTAAGGTCTGTTCTATAAATTGTGATTCCGCGGTTTGCTCAGCAAGTAAATTATTGTTGAATCATAAAATCATCAAATTTCTCTACGCTATTCTTGAGATATACTAAGCTAAATCGGCCATTAACGTGGCACATTGGAGCCGGTGCTTATCTCCGGTTTCTGTAGTGTTAAGCGGATGAGAGTCATTGATTCCCACTGGATGGGACACTAATCCATCGCAGGTTAGTGGTACTCATTTTACCGACCTCGGAAAGTTGGAAAGCTGACTCAACTTTGGCTGAAAAGAAGGTCAGACAAATGTTCAACACTCGGCTGAGCCGGAGATTGAACCCTGGACCTTGTGGTTAGAAGGCAGATATCTTACCACTGCGCCAACCACGCCGTCTTAATAGATATACAGGCCGTATGAAACTCTACCGAAATCCCCTTCATCCAAGTGCGTATCTGTTCTTTCTCAAGGCGCAACAGAGACTCGTTACCATTTGTACGAAAATACTGACGGAGTTTTCAGTCAGAACAGGGGCAGCGGAAACTGTTTAGAAGTTGGGGGAAAGAAAGAAGGGAAAGAGAGGGAGGGGGGGGGATTTTTAAAATCAGGACCTCTGAAATGGCTAGCAGTACCTAAGTTTCGATCAAGAGTAGAACAAGGTGCAGGCATATAAAAAATTATAAAATCTGCAAAAAAGTGTGGAGACCACAGTGGATCTCACGTTATGGCATGTCAGGGGGGTGCGAATCGATATCATAATGGATATCGTGTTATAATATGTCAGGCGATATATACGAACCGACACGGCATACATGAAGCAGATAGATCGAGCAACAACATTTCATAGGGAAATGGATTAAAATTAAAGACCCAGATTGATCACACTTGATGTTTTACCAGTCATAACAATCATATAAACACACAAAAGCCTCTTCCTTTATAATTGGAAACCAAGGAACCAAAAACTTATAAACTAACCTAAATCAGTAAAAGGGCCACCCAGTTTTAGATTACGGTAAGGACCTCTTTCGTTTTTTATTCAAAATACAAACAAAATTTAAAGATGATTTGGCCATGGGTTCTTCTACAGAATCGTTCTGCCAATTCGTAGTAATGAGTTACCATTCAGGCTGTTACCCTCTGGACACGTCAACACATACCTGTAGCGTTTACTGACAGAATGCTTTCAGAGTCTCTTCAGTGTTTGAGCCGCATTAAGTTACAGTTTCCTTAGAGCGTGAATAACAAATTAGCTTTTGAGCGGGCTCTTTAATCTATGCGCTGCCGTACTGACGAGCTCTAACAAGAGCGAAACAGCTATCTGCGGCTGATGCAGACTTCCGTGCTCCTCTGCCATATTAGTTCACTGACAAATATACCTTTTACGCAGCCCATCAGGCCTTCATTTATCTATTTAGTATTTATATTATAACTCAAGTTATTCTCCTATTTTGATTGTTTCTCGCCTATGATATATTAGAGGACAGACGCACGATTTACATCACCATTACAAAATTTTTACTTTTTTATTATATAAAACAAATATATTCCATGTTTTTTTGCGTCTGTTCAGTAATAGATCACAGAGGACATCAAACTGTGTTAAGAACATCAGTGACACACTGGGCTATCGCCTGGTGGGCCACTTTTTTGTTCTTACCACAATTTGACGTCGTCTATGATCTAATTACCGAAAAGACGCACGCCATCATGGATTCCCCTATTTGTTAATTCTACATTGAACTGATGATAGGTCTTTATTGATCCTACAAATGCGGCACCTCGTACGGTCATTGAAACACAGTTTTTAGCTCGTGGAGAGCTATAGCGGTGGTTAGGGAGTCGTGGCGTAAACAATAGAAATGTTGCTATCGATTCTCGATCGTCTCAAGTTCGTCAGGCGAATTCATGCCATCGTTAAAAGGTCGTTCGTAATTCTCTTATTATATTTGGCTACCCATAAGAAGCGTAATAAATATAGCAGTGATCACTTTGACTTCGTTTACTCGCCTGCTCGGCCGCGTTCCTTTGTCGTTTTACGCTCGATCCCATACTCTGCAGTTCTTAGCATCATTGTGTTATTGTTTTGATTAGGCCATATAAAAAAATTCCCGGTTTCTCATCAGCGCCCGCATTGGGAAATGGCCACCGCATTTAATTTTTTTTGTTTTTTATATGCGAAAGGTCTATGAAAATGGCACTGTTTTGTGATATTTCATTTTATAAAATTTTCTGCGCAACATGATGGTCAGTTCTCGTTCCGAAGTGTTTACGCTAAAGGCCTAATATAGTTTAGTGTAAGAAGTGTGATGAATTGTATGGTACCCTGTACTGTTGATTATTTGTACTAATGTAGAAGTAGTTATATATATGTTAACACTGTTCTGTGTTCGAGTTTTTTGAAGGTTTTGGTTCAATGTTTGTCGTTTGTAAATGAATTAAAAAATATAAAAACCCCTCTTGCCTTATTTACTTTTTGAAAAACTTCCGATGAGAAACCGGGAATTTTTTATATGGCATTACTATATTATTTTTGCACCATTTAGTCAAGATATATCTGTACATACAAACTTGGAGGATTGAAATAAATGCGCACGTATTCGAATTATATCATTGCAAATTTAACAAAGCGTCAGTACTCACAGATAGTCGATCTCGATACGCCAAGTTTATGGAATTTAAAACCGCATAGTTTGCAATATCAGATCCCCGACTCAATATCTTACTTACTCCACGAGCTCACCACAGGATGCCTTTCATTATGTTTTTTTTTATTCAGAATTTTTACGTCATTTATTTTTCGTATAAAAGTCAAACATCCTTGAATCTTTGTCAGCTTGGACTACCTGTGGTTTCGATGTTTGTAGTTGGGATGCCTGTGGTTAGGAAGAGTTTGAAGACGCCTGGGGGAGAGTTTGTTATGTAACCAAACTAGGACCACCAAACAACACCAAATCCTCTCAAATCCCACCAAAGCAATATGGCGACTGCATATAGGGGTGTAGTGTGGTTTGTAAAAGGGTACCGAGAGTATACTAAGAAAGGATTCCTTGCTGCAGAAAAGAACTTCGTTCCTGGAGCACTGGACGTGGATATTAGTCAGCGATCATTTATGGTTACTGGAGCAAATAGCGGGATTGGAAAAGAGACAGCGCTGGCTTTGGCACAGAAAGGTGCAACCGTTCACCTTGTTTGCAGAAACGAAACCCGAGGAAACGAGGCAAAGACAGAGATAGTGGAAGCCACAGGAAACCAAAACGTGTTTCTGCATATTCTCGACATGTCTCAACCCCGTAAGATTGTGGATTTTGTCCACGGGTTCGCAGAGAGTGGCAAAGTTTTGAACGTACTCGTGAATAACGCAGGGTGTATGGTCAACACGCGCGAAGTGACAGAGGATGGGTTTGAGAAAAATTTTGCCACAAACACACTTGGAACGTTCATTTTGACAACGCAGTTGCTTCCACTGTTGGAAAAGAGTGAATCGCCACGAGTGATAACTGTTTCATCTGGTAAGACCGTGCGTCTTTGCTTTGCACTTTGAAGGGTCATTTAATCACTTTTAAAGTTGGTTCTACTTCTAGTTTTGAGAATAATTCCAACCAACCTGTTTACAAATGATTTTGTTTTGTATAAAAGTTAAGAGGAACATTTTTGAAATTTCGTGACTTGTTCTCGTGTTGCTAGAAATTGCTTTGCTGCGCTTTTAAAACACCTTTAGTTTGGACATTTTATTTTCAAACAGAAATGTAAAGACTGAGAGTTAGAATTTTTAATCACTAAATTAATCGTTTTCTCCCTTTCGGCATGAGGAGTTCATGTGATCCTTAATCCAAGAATAATATTTCCTGCCAAAATATCAATGCTTTCAGTTCAAGTACATTGCTATTTTGCAAGTCATCTCAATTTAAATATTTAATTTGCTGACTCATTTAATTGCTTTTATGGTTTCACACATGCATAGTAATGGCGATGTTGTATCCTGATAATATAATTATGACATTTGTGGTGATAGTGATAATGATTCCCATGGTCACAACAGCAATCAAGCTGAGGATTTTGGGCAGGTAGCCAGTTGGGATGATAACCACGAGCAAAAAAAGTCTGTTAGCCCAACTCTGTGTTTGTACTAGCTAGAGCTTCTTCATTTTTCAGGTTATTTTTTGAAGTTGTGAGAAATCAGGGTTATAAACAATTTTTTTTCTTGAAAGGACATATGGCCCATTAAGACACCATCTTGGTTGCATAAAACAAAAAGATTTGTCAAAATATTGTCCAGACACCATGTCTGACCACACTCAGGATCTTTTTTTGAACATGAGCATGCTTTCATTATATTTATATAAGTCAGGCCAATAAATGATCTGATGACTGGACTGTTATTTGCAGTCCTGAATGTTGTGATGGAGAGAAAACAACTTACAATATTTTATTTTTGTAAATCAAGGCTGGGTCGTTGAAAGGGTGCCAGTGTATAATAATAAATTTTAACCATGGGTTCAATAAGCCAAAATTGGAACAGCAATTTCTTCACCTTTGAGAGATTTATGGATTTTTTATAGAATGCTGTTCAGATTTTACAAGGAAAATGAATGATTATCCAAAAACTACTGCTCCAACCAGTCTCTACCAGGTGGGAAAGAAGAAAATGGGTTAAAAATTTAATGGGTGTTGTCAGACATAATTTACTGGAAAAGCTTTGAGCAGTGCTCCTCACACTTGGCCAGCAGTGTGTTTCAGAGGTGCCGGCAGCAATTTTTGATTGGGGGGCAAGATACAGAGCACCGCAGGCACAAGCAAACTAGGGGGGTCCAGGGGCATGCTCCCCCTGAAATTTTGAATTTTTAACCCGGGCTCTGAAACGCTGTTTCCTGCATTATGAGATCTAAATTTTGGTTTTACTTCAAGCTAGGTTTAATGCCCCTATCACAGTTTCGTTCACGAATTTCTTCCCGAGAAAATGAAACAACTTAACAGTCACTGTGTCTCCAATGTTCTCCGAGTTTGGCGGGTTCTTCCATATTTGGACTGTCACATGACTTTGCATATCAGGAAGGAATTTGCAATGCAGAAGTAAACAAGTTTCCCTGCGTCTTCGGCACCCAAATATTCTCTGCTGGTATTCGTAGATATTGCTACAGGGATCACATACGTAAATAATCATGGACACACACCCCCCTCCCGTGCCGACGCCCCTGAGTTTAGCAGATTTGGGTCCTCAGCATATGGTTTACCAGGAGAGATGAAGGAAATAACTCTCCTCTGCACGTGCTCTTGGTCATCACTGAGATATTCTGGAAGTGTGTGGTGGAAAACCGGCCAGCAGTACAGATTTATGTACACACAATAAAAATTGACAATGTCGCTTTCTGGAACTTTCGCCCACTTTAATAAAATGATAAAATACTTATGCTTATTGGTGTTACCATAAATAGCACCTTAAATTATTACTAGATGCATACCTTGTAGTTTTATGATGTAAAAATTTTCTGAAATCCCTTGAACTCTTTTTTTATACAGGTGGAATGCTGACTGTTAAGCTAGATACTAAAGATCTACAGTTTGAACACATGAATCCATTTGATGGCACGACTGCCTATGCCCAGAACAAAAGACAGCAGGTTATCATGACAGAGAGATGGGCAGAGCAATACCCTAATGTCTTCTTTGCCTCTATGCATCCAGGTTGGTTGTTTTTTAAAGCCAGCAAATAAACTGAAACCATATTATTAATACAGTGAAACCTTTGTTATCCAGATTTATAGGGACCCTAAATTAAAAGTCCAAATAATTATTTTTTATGGGGTAATTGTTGTCTGTTCATGTTTCAATTTGAGAGTTCAGATAATTAAAAAAACAATTTGGTGAGTCAAAAACTTATGAAGGAAGTAACAAATTTATCGGATTTGTTTTGATAGGTTGGGCTGATACACCTGCTGTTAAGACATCTATGCCAGGTTTTCATCGCAAAATGGAGGGCAACCTACGCACTCCAGCGCAAGGGGCTGATACAATGATATGGTTGTGTATCGCACAGGATGTCGGTAAAGCTGGCTTGTTCTTTCAGGACAGAAAACCTGTTGCCACTCATCTCCCCTTGGCATGGAGCAAATCAACCCCACAAGAAGATAGCAAATTAATGGAGCTGCTGTTAGATATGTCCAAGAAATTTACAGAAACATAATCATAAAAAGAATTAACTCTAAGCAAGAGTTTTGCCTGCAAAATTAAGCCAGAAATTCCAATCCTCCCAATTTTTCTGGGAGTCTCTCATTTTTTGTGCTATCTCTCGATTTTTCATACAGTTGTTTAAAATCAGTTGCTTTGAACTATAAATACAGTAAATGGGTCAAATGATCCTAGCCTTTTTCCAAAATGTGATTTTTGAACGCATTTTAGCAGTGACTGAGTAATTGTGCCTTTTCCCCATCCGGTTAATTCAATTTGTAAAAGCTTTGGGGAAACCCTTGAAATTGCACTCAAAACTGCTCTCAAAAATGCAGAAAATGCCATTCTAGGAGACCAGTGGTTTGAAAATTTATGGAAAGAGTACCAGTGTAGGGGTGGTTGGGAAATCTCTCTAGAACAATCTCTGACAGGGTTTGGAATCTCTGTTAACTATAGTGTGTGGTGTTAAGAATCTGTTTAAAGCAAATTTAGAAATGTTTTTTCTAATTAAAACTTGATAATGTGCATGTGTAAAAAGTACACACTTTTGCATGTGAAATAACAGTTTTGTTTGTGTACTGCTTCAGATTAACCAAAAGACCTTTTTGAAAGCAATAGTTATTGTAAACACTCTAGAAAGCCCCTGGGGGGAGGCGTATTAATTCTAGGGGTTATTACTAAGGTGGGTGCTTAATAGAGAGGGGTGCTTATTAGAGAGGGAGGGGGGGGGGAGGGCTTATTTAAAAATGGACTGCTCATTGAGACAGTTGTGAAAATTCACTCAGCCTCAAGTTTTTTACGTTCATCTATGCTTAGAAATAGGTAACAACATGCATTATGCGTGAAACTGTTTGTGCTTTGGGTAACTTGTTTTCACAAGTTTCTTCAGTTACAGTTCAAAGTCAGTGCTGTTAAGATCAACTGTAAAATCTGCTTTAGTAATTAAAGAAGGTAATATATATATGTTCCTTGTAATTTCTTGAAATTTTTTGGGAGGGATGGAGTGGGGTCATTTAAAACTTGCCAGAAATCAGTTGGGGAGCCCTGAGGGGGGCTTATCAGAGTGTTTACAATGTTACAGTTTTTCCTTGGAAATGATTATAAAATGATTTAATTAAACGAAGTATAACTTTGATATAACAAGTTCCATATTATTATGTGTTAAAAAATTTTTGGATAAAAATTATTTGATAAAAAATGTTCCCAGAATTCATCAATGCCAGCATTTAAAACTACATTTATTATTTTTTGAAAATAAAATTATTGGTAAATGTATGAAAAAAATGTGTTTTCTAGTGGATCTGCTTCGTGAGTTGAACCAAAATTAATTGTTTGTTATACTTCCTGTACTGCAGAAAAGCAAAAAAAAGCTTATTATAAATATTCTGGTGTCACAAGCTTTTTCTCAGAAGAAAAAATTCTGAGTCCGTTAAAGGAATCGAACCCATGACCCTCTGATTACCGGTCAGACGCTCTACCCACTGAGCTACAGGAACTCACGTAGGGAAC
>JAOCPT020517550.1:0-11897 GCA_026546935.2 Palythoa grandiflora
TTTCTCAAAATTCTAACAGGTCGCAAGGGAGGTTTAATTTTTCACCAGGTTCATCAAAATTTGACCAGGTTTTATTCGAGAATTGACCAGGGCCAAGGTTGGCAAAAATCTCACCAGGGAAAATAGCCCACCAGGTTGGGTTTCGCCAGGTCTGTTACATAGGGGTGTACAAAGCAACTCTGTTACGGGTTGCCGTCAAGGTCAGGTGCAAGGTCAAACTTTCTGAAGGAGAAAGACTGGTGCGAGAAATCATCAGGCCACTCCGATCACGCCACGCAACGCAACGCGCCTATTTACTAAAAGCTTACAAAGCAGGAAAATGACATGTACTTTTTTCATTGTGAGCTATGGCAGATCAGAGAAACTGAGGAATTGTTTTATTTCTGTTCTTTTTCGTTGATAGCGATGCGTTTTTCCAAAACGTACTGTAAGTAGCAATTAGAAATGTTAGAAATTATAACCGTTCAAATGTCCTTCCGGTCACTGGAGAATGTTATGCAAGATAAATTGTTTCAATTACGGTCATATTACCGCAAATCTAAGTTCTCAAGCACCACTATTTCAAAACTTCACTCTGAGTTGTACCTATTCCCATATAAAAGTAAATTGAAATACTTCCAAAAGCCCCCGAAAACTCGGAGTAGAAGGAGGGGGGAGGGTAGAATGGTTAACACCAAAAACGGAACCGATTCAAGAGGGTGGGGGTACTCACCACTCTTTTGTTTCGATGCTAAAAAGATTGAAATCTATCATGCGCGTACACTCTGAATTGTGCCAAGGTTGCAAAATCTCTGTTTATGCTGAACGTTTGTTAAAGCGCCTTGTAACACCCCAAGTTGCACGAAAAATTCTCTCGCGGTAACAGCTTACGTCAAAAGTGCCATATATATTTTAGAACATAGTTTACATTAACGTATGATTGTGTTTTGTTTGAACAGATAACATGAAATTAAAACAACGCTGTGAAGAAAATGAACGCTGATTTAATTGTGTATCTCTTGTTGGGCGCGTTAGTCCAGATTGTAAACTGAACGTTGTCTGGAAGTTCGTAACCGGCCTCTCAGTATTAGAAGTAATACATCGATAAATAATGCAAATGACTGATAACCGAATGTCAACATCAGGAAAGATTCTAGAATCTTGCGAATTGTCCGAAAACACAGGAAATCGAACAATATATCAATGAAAACACATTATGGGGCACCGACTGTTATAGAATCGCATATCACTTATTTTGTCTATTTTTGAATAAGCTTGTTATCTTAAAATTACGCTATGGAAAAGAGAAAAAGTTACTCAAAGCGAAATAAGATCAACGAGGCTCAAATTTGCCAAAATTTGAGAATAATTTAAGAGCAATCTCGGCCTAAGGCTTGATAACTAGGAAAGTTTTTGTGGTAGAAAATTGACTAAAACTTAGCGATAAAACATAAAATGATTAAAGACTGCTCAACAAACAATGAAGGTAGTTCGCCTCTAAATTCAGCCGTACCATACATGTGTGGCGCATGGTGTTTCACTTTCCAATACCTTGTTTCATTTTGTTTTTTCTTCAATAAAACCGCTCACAGAAATAAGAACAATTTAAGAACAACTTGAGGCTGAAGTCGTCCAAAGTTTAAGAACGAGTGAGCCTTGGCAAAATTTACAGGTTCTTATAAAAAAACGTGTGTGTGCTGGTAATAGACGAATTCACAATTATCCTCATCATAACTAGTGCAAAACCTGCGATGGATTAGTGTCCCGTCCAGGGGGACTCAATGACTCTCATCCGGAAATAAGCACTTATCCCAATGGACCACTTAGGCTCGTAAAGGCCTCCAACACGACAAATTAAAATGCTCAATGGTAAATTATTCCAACTAAGCTTCATACTTCTATATAAGCAGTTTGAGAGAATTTGGTTTCTTAACTTCCACCATTTAGTCCACTGATCAATTCCTTATTTCTTAACCAGTTACATTATTTTGTTTAAGTTATGCGGAAGCCGTTCAGTCGTGCGCGGGACGGGAGAGAGCGAAGCGGTCGACATTCTTGGGGGTCGTTCGAGAGCATTCGCTTCCAGAAAAATGTAAAATTCAAGGTCTCTGAAATGAGGCTAGATATTTTTTGATGAACCAGCTTTAAATAGCTTTCAATTTCCTGATCAAGAGAAGAACAAGGCGCAAGAATATAAAACATAACAAAATTGGCAAAAAAGAGGGTGGTGAGGGAGGGGGACCAAAAGCTGTGGCCCCTCGTATCCTTAAGTTAAATTGTTAATGTCAGTCACTTGGCTACCTTAAGAGTTTCAGTCCTAGTTATTGAGTCTCAGCCTGAGCTTGCTCCTAATCGTCAGTCTCTAAAATTTAATTTCAGTCCTAGTTATCGAGTCTCCGCCTGAGCTTGTTCTTAATTGTCAGTCTTAAATTTAATTTCAGTCCTAGTTATCGAGTCTCCGCCTGAGCTTGTTCTTAATCGTATGTCTTAAATTTAATTTCAGTCCTAGCTATCGAGTCTCAGCCTGAGCTTGTTCTTAATTGTCAGTCTTAAATTTAATTTCAGTCCTAGTTATCGAGTCTCAGCCTGAGCTTGTTCTTAATTGTCAGTCTTAAATTTGATTTCAGTCCTAGATATCGAGTCTGAGACTGAGCTTGATCTTAAGTCTTAAATTTTGACAAATTCGAGCCTCGTTGATTTATGAAAATGCATGTATTACATTTCCGCTTAATCAACCAATCCTTTCAAAACTGAAAATTGAAAAGCCTTTTAGATCTGTGCCATTGCGTGATCAAGTGCTATTGGGTAAAATGATTAATACTGAACGGACTAACTGTTTTAACATTCGTTGTATATCCCGCGAGAGACCGGCTTTTCATATGTTAATAACATGTTGGAAAGCTGATATTTGCCCGCTTACAGGAAACAAAAGTTTAACTGTGCGAATTCAAATTTCACTATTAGAAAATTCGAATCCTGCCTGGAAAATTTAGGTTTGTCCGAAGATTTTTTTGGCCTCTCTCACACCCTGTATTTCACTTGAACCGAATCGAAGGCAAATGAAGTAGAATAATAAAAATTTCTCGTTTGCATTCGAATCGGCGTCGTGAACCAGGCTTAAAAGTATTCGGCTTCAGATGGAAATGAAATTTGTTATTCACAGCGCAAACTACATCAAAATATGGCCTATCTTTTACCAATTCAAATTTATTTTCACGTACTAAGTCTGAAGGTATGATAGCACTGTAAAATGTTGTAACGTGTAGTTTCAAGACATTTCAAATTTAAAGTTAGAGGAACGACGAGACAAACACATAATTCTCAGTGAATGTATTTATGGTTAGACCCCCGGGGGGAGATTGCTGGTGGTGGTTATGGGGGTGGGGTACTTAAACGTG
Organism: Palythoa grandiflora; assembly: GCA_026546935.2. Lineage (NCBI taxonomy): Eukaryota > Metazoa > Cnidaria > Anthozoa > Zoantharia > Sphenopidae > Palythoa > Palythoa grandiflora. Next base: position 3,378 of record JAOCPT020517550.1, read on the forward strand.
GCTAGAAAATAGGTGGGTGTGTGCCGTACGTGCCGCTAAGAATTCACACCGGCTTCTGAAAAGATTATCGTGCAGAAGAATGGCCCATTTGAAAATTTAGCTGTAAACTTTGAATCCCCCGGGTTCTAACAAAGAACATGAAATAACGCCCCTTTCTGGAAAAAACGTAATTGTGCCAAACGTAAGTTCGTTTTTGAAGGGTGCCGTCAAAACGTACCAAAGGGAAGTAAAGAACTAAATCTTTTATTTTTAACTCAAAGAACTTTGTGTGGCGCCAAATACCTCATCCCGTTCTACAAAACGCTCTGCAAATTAGATACCTCGTACCTCGTTCTGTCGACAGAATGGTAAAATCGGAAAAACGGGGCCCCATCTGGTTGCTCATACCCGTATAGCTCTAATGATGGAGTATTCCCCGGGATTTAAACTTAGTAACTGTGTTTGTGTAGAAATAAGAACAATTTAAGAACATGGGCCTTTTGCAGTACTTGTTCACGTGACCACAATATTAATTATTAGCTATGACAAAATGATGTTTAGAAATGGAAAGAGCAGGTTAACATTAGTTACAAGGCGTCGTTTCGAGTCTCAACGTTAAGTTCTTCAAAATGACAGCGAATATAAAATCAAACTTTTTCTAAGAAAATGTATGTGAAAATGATACTGGTAAACAAGGCTTGCTCATCAGTCATACAAATCGTTAGAAAATTTCCGATTTTCTGTTGCTTGCCATTTTACATATTTGAAGTCAATAGTTGAAACTTTGCCCATTTACTAATGTCAACCTGCTCTCCATTTCCATTTCTGGATACCATTTTGTCATAGCTGATTGATTTAAGGTAGCTATGGTCACGTGACCCCCATCTGCAAAGGGCCCATTACAGGCTTAATTTGTGTAAAAAGCGTTGACCAAAATTTATTGGTTCATAAAGAAATGCGTTTAATTTTGAATAATCAAATAGTTTATTAGACTCAAACTGTTAACTTTTCAGTTCGTGAAGCCGCCCTCAAACAGTCCCGATATTTTACCCGAAATGCACAGAGCGTTTGCCATGACCATCCGACCATGACTGCGCGGATTTTTTGTGTTGGGTCAATGTCGAGTGAAGATTGATTCCGAGCAAACATTGTCCCGACATTGTCACAACAGTTCTATTTCTAATGTCGGGACCGTTAGACATGTTAATCCGACAACACACGAAACTGGCCAACATTTGACAAATGTTAGGTAGATGTCAAGCTTAAAGCCGCACAAGAAAGTAAGCTGTAAGGACAGTTGGTTTTAATATTGTAAGAAGCTGGTTGTCTTTCCACATTCGTTTTTAAATTTAGACTACATTCAGTGTCGCTTTTATTTTTATCAAACTCAGTTCTGAAACGGTCTAAACCAGACCGGAGGGGAGGGGCTAATGTATAGGGGAGTGAGTGGGTGGGGGACGTTTGTAGCCTAGCTGGAAATGGATGCGAAGTAAAACGACACGCCCCACTGAGTAAATATATTCACTTTTAAATTTTAGACAAACCCACCCCATTTCCTGATATCAATATCGCATTCATTTATTTCGCGCTCGATAGCTTATTATCAAAAATATCAGAAATAAAGTTGCTTATATATCAAGTCTATTCCCAAAGCGAAGTTCAGCTATTAAATAAACTGTTAAGCAAATGTGAAGGTACAGTTTTGCTGCCACATGGCTGGCACGAACCAACTGAAGTGAAAAAATGGATTTATCTTAATTATCAACATGACTGAACAGTCTCGTTTTAAAAAGGTCAGGGAATCAGCTACATCGATCGAATAATCTTCCACTCGACAATAATTATTATCAATACTATTGTCTCTCATGTCGAGTTATGTCAAGTTTTTAGTTTCATATCATATTATTTCAGTGTTGGACTGATCCAAATCAAGCGCTTGAGTTAAACAATCGAATTTAAATATTTATTGAAATTCCTAGTTAACTGGAAAGAAAAAGTTTGTTTAAAAAAATTGAGCCAAATCAGAAAACAAACCGTGAAACGGTGAATATTTTTCCGGAGCAAAGAGCATTTACTGATTTAGTAGCACTGTAAAAACGAATGACAGCTAAAGGGATAAAGTACGTCTTTAAGTAACAAATACGGACGGCCTGGCGACAAGAAACCCGACTTGGAAATCTTAAAGCTTGAAATCTTCTTGACTTTTGGGCCGGATTATTGGATCTGCCAAAACCCATTTCTGTTTTAAACTAACAACAGTCGACTTTTAAACTAGTTCATACTAACTTCTGAACCAATTGATGAAAACCTATAAAGTGACCATTCATTTTGTTTGTCTGGAAGAGTAAAAATCAACGATGTTATTCATTTTAACTTTTGAACCAGTTGATGAAACCCTGCAATTTAAAACGACCATATATTTTGTTAACTAACTGGTCGGCTTAGATTCAGGAGATTCAATATTACAAAGTTCATTATAATTACTTCAACTAAATCCTAAATTTATAACTTTTTAAAATTCTACCGATTTCTGTAACTTTTGCATTCTCGGCAGGAAAAGTGCTATAGTCGCAGTATGGAATTAAATTTTCGTTGAAAACTGGATTTGGTGGCAGTCAATGGTTTTCAACCGTTTGAAATCTCTAATTGTTTACAACTGAAATATTATTTTCATAAATCTGAAGACATGATAAATGAAGTATTAACATCCTCTCTTGCATTTGACAACTCCTTACAAAAGTTTCAGAGAAACCTTAAACCTTTGACTTTGTTAAAAACTACGTTATATAATCTATATAATCTCTATATACTATAAAAATAGGGCATGTTTGTGCATGCAATTTGATATTTCGAATTAAGTGTTTTAAAACATACGAAAGAATATAATGTAGATATTCCAAATATTGGCTGGTTTATCATACCGAGCATTTGAGTGAAGACGCCCTAACAACTAAATTTTCAAGGTTTCGTGTTTTAAAATACTATTCAAAACGTTTTCAACGCAGGGGAATGCATCATGAAAACCTCCCAAATAATCGACTGCGCACAGTTTCAAAGACTAAAATATTTATATCTGCGGCTTTAACGCATCTTCTGGAGTAAATTAAGTACTGTTTGACGTCATGCCATCGGTTTAACAGCAAACTGCTGGAAGACATCTGCCGACTGTTTCGACTACTAAGTCCTATTGTCAAAGAGCGCTATTATAAACAAGCAATTATGCTGGCTGAAAAAAATACGCAGTTTTAAAATTATAAACAGACTAGTAATAGTATGTAATATTGCTAATAACAAAGGATGAATACAGATTTATGCAGCGAGAGGCAGTTTCGCTCATGCCGTCGGAAAATATACATTTTATAAATAGTGAATGCATTTCAACGTAGGCCTTAATTTTGAGGTAACAAGTTTTCGATGACAAAATGTAATGAGTCAGAGAGTTCTTGGGCTCAAGCCAAAGTACCTTTCCCTTTTTTTTGTAATCAGGTCAAGTTGAAAAAACAACTACAGTCTGGTACGTAGAGATTTGTTTGGGTATGTTATAAACAAAGTAGGTAAAAGAAAAGTCGAAATATTGGTCCCATTAGAATGTTTTCTCATCAACACTCTTCTAATTATTACTTTCGATACAATTGAAAACATGAGCGAGAAATCTAAAAAAAAAAATCACAGAAAGGCCTTCACGTGCTGGTTAAATAACATATGCCGACCGATAATACAATATTGCTTTTATTCTAATTTCTAGAATAGCTTTTAATAGCAAACCGAATATGTGTGAGATAAATACATTGAACGTGAAACTAACTCAGTCGCGTATGTATAATCGATTCAATGAATTCGAAATGCAAATCATCGCTTGTTTAACACGTATTTTCGGTTCGTTTGTTTGCTTTTTTTACAGTATTGAAAACGTGGCCATACTGGAAGAAACGCAAATTTCAGCCTCCGGTAATTTTGCGGTTGCTACACCGACCCTTTCATTAAGGTTTTATTTTGCATAGTAAAAAGATTTATATAGATTTATTCAACTCTACCCGTAGTTTTATTACGGGTAGCTTTTTACGTTTATGTATATATTTTGCATGTAAAGCGAGGTTGAATAATAAGACAGCAAAGACGCGGTTTTTATTTTCTCGCTATGTGTTTTTGTGAAGAAAAAACCAAACAGTAAAATATTACTAAATAGGGTGCTATGAAACATATCCTTATAACTTAAAATACAATATAGAGTTGTAGTTTTCGAAGAAAACTGAATTTTTCCCACATCAACACAAAGCGAAAGAGACATGTGACCACGAAAGTACCTTATAGCGATTTCGTTTTTAAAAAATTAAACAGACGGCACATTGTTCAGAATTCGATTGAATACTACGCTTTTTGAAAATATATTTTTATCTAGACAATCAAGCATTTGAAATTCAAAACTGAACATCATATACTGCTTTTCGATTTGAATTCAAAATAATAGTTTAAAGAAGATTTAGCCGGTCGAATTTTAATGTTTGTATTATTTATATAATATTGCGCCACGAAAACAGGTAAGTTTACTGCCTGGCGTTGAAACGAAAAATTTTAACAGTCGCTACAAGTACAAATAATATTTGCTATAACCTACCTTTTCGGCCAACTTTTACTTTGTAGGAAATGTTGTTGAACTGAAGGTCCACTTTCTGTCTTGGTCGCTGCCAGAAACTTAACTGCTCGACGTAGTTTCCTGCTTCTAACGACGAGGAATCTTTACTTCCTATGCTAGTAGTGTCCGTTCCGTTACAACATTTTAAGTTAAGAGCCGTTTTATAGCTCTCCGCTCTTGCGGTGAAGAAGTTTTCCATGGATTCAAGCGAGTTGAAGCCCAGAAAGCCGGATTCAGTCGCTATCTTTTGTTATCTTACACAACTTTTAACATCATGTGAAAGCCTTGTCGTATTGTCTCTCTTGCCTGCGGTTACAAAGTCCATAAAGGGAATTTTGTAATAAATAATGCATGATTTGTTGCTGGGCCCAATTTTTAAAGAGAAAAAAATGCATGAGAAAACTTACCTTGGCTGCTTGTGGTTCCGGCAGTTGCAGGTTACACAAACCGCAATCTGTTATCGAGTCCCGGTTCTCGGTGGTTGACAGAACCTAGGATCGGAGCGCGGTAGACTAAACTCGTTCTTGAATTTCAACAAGCCTCAATCTGGCATTTATTGCAAAATTTTGATCAATCATCGAGTTGCCTTAAGGTAAAAATCCGTACAGTACGCAACTTAAAATTCATGTAGGGGGAAGAATTTCGAATCCTTGTGTTTTCATTTGTGGATAATCACGAGATAATCATGCTGAAATTTTGAAATTAAAAAACCAGTGTTGTTTTTCTATAAAATGTTGCAATTTGTTATCCAGTCGGAAACGTGAGACCGGAAACCGTACCCCTGCAGTTAGGTCAGATCGCACACTAGCAACTTTTATAGTTCTTGATTTTTTAGAATGACCAGCTGTCATGAAAAAAAACAACAGTTATGAAATACAACCGCGGTTTACTACATTTATTTTTATTGTTTTTATAAATTTATGTAAATTATTTTTTCAGTCGAGAAACCTCCCATAAGCAAAAGGGCACGATAGAGGTTAAACACGTGGACAATAGCAATTAATTACTGTTCAAAGTCCATTTGAATCCAAGGCATTTGTGCCGAGTTCTGGGGTATCTTTATGACTTATCACGGAAAACGGCGTGGTGGGAAACTAATCTTCAGTTTTTAAGCAAAAAAGTAATTCTAAAATTGTTGTTTTAGCGGGAAAGCAGAGCTCATTGAAACCACTTGACATGGTTGGCCGGCCGAGCTGCATGCCGTAGGGGCCCTGAGGAGCGAGGGGGGAGGTGTAAGTCGGCTATACGAAATTCATTGTTCTCTACAATTTTTAGAAGATGTCTGCAGTTCTTTCGTATCTAATCCGCCGGAACCCGTGACGTTTCATTCTATATGGTGTGACAGTTTTTTTGGCGGACTACCTTCTACAATAAAAATGGGACAGTATCTCCCCGCGGCCCTGTGTAATATCCTCTTTTTATTCCTCGGGCTTGTTACAAAAGCTATATGTACGATATATGAAGAAAACAGTACCCTTGGTCTAAATGCAAAATCACAAAAATTTAATGGAGTGTGCGAACCTTGGCTAAGGATTGGCAGGCCTGCTTTGAAAGTGCAATGTTTTTGTGGGAAAGGAAACTGGGAACTAGATTTGAGCCCGCGATCACCTTAAACATCCGGGAATTTCGAGAACAGAAAAACCAACATGGAGGAAATTGGAATTGTCGTTCAAAACCAGGTAAAAATACTTCGTATTATCATGACCTTTTTCTCATTGCATCTTATAGTTACTTCAAGAGTAAAGTTTTATCTTGGTCCCTTTTTTACAGTTAGGTTTAAGGCAACTATTGTAATTTTTCGGGCAATAATAAAAGTCTTAATTTCCACCCTTTACATTTTTTTTGCAATGTCATAGCTGTTTAATTTATTTTCAACGTATTATCTCTTTAGTTTCAAAGGTTTTGAAAGTATCAACCATTTCATTTGCCTTTAGCCGAGATGAATACTTTTGTTTTGTTTTGTTGTTTTTTCCTTGTATTAATTTGGGACAAGAAATGAAAGCTTTTGGCGAGCGCTGAAAGCATGTGAGTTCGACAGAAAAGTTGTATTTGGAGGAATCTAAGATTCAGTTAGTTTAAAAAAAGTGCAAAACCAAACATTTTGGTTTTGTATATGTATGGCACTATTTTTTAAAACAAATTGGCTCGAATTTGTTGAATGTTATAGTCAACGAGATACTGTTTTAGTTCTTTTATAGATTGTTTTTTTTTATCTTTCAGTCAGAATAATTCACAAGGCATAAAACAACCATTGGATGAGGTTGAGCAAAATATAGTGTTTTGTCAGTGGTAATTAGATTCTTTATTTGCAGAAGCCAAGAGCTGAGGCAAATATTTAATTTGTGAGACACTGACAAATCACAATATTTTTGATTGACAAGTCCAATGATTATTTTATCATTTCATCATTGAATTTGCTTTTGTATTCTCTTCCTTAGGAGAAGACAAGTAGTAAGTGCATGTTGCCTCCAAATCACAGTCAGTTTTCGGCAATTGTCAATGATAAAATGTATTCTGTCAAAAAAGTGCATGTCTTGAGCAGTGTTATAATAATTTACTTACAACTAAAATCTGCCAGACCATAATGCACATGAGTGTTGTCATATTTGTAGGCAGTTACCATATTTGCTCATGTGTAAGTTGAGGTTTCAAGACGTGAAAAACGGCCTTAAAAACTGATCATGACTTATACATGGGCAAAAAATACAACAACAAACTTTTAAGAAAGTATTGATTTTGGACCCAGAAATTGGGCTTGACTTATACATTGTATCGACTTGTACCCAAGCAAATATGATAATGGTAGGTCCGTGACCAATGAAAAAGAAGTAAAAATTCCATCAAATAATAAATCTATAACAAATATCTGAAATTGTATGGAGACAGAACTCAGAAAAAAAAACGAGCTCCTGATGGGAATTGAACCCACGACCTTCCGTACACTAGTCAGACACTCTACCACTGAGCTATGGCAACTCATAGGGCGAGCAAGGTCACAATTGGGTTATGACACACTGACTGTATCACACAGTCACTTGAATGCCAAGGCATATGTGTCAAGCACGCACTGATTGACTGCATCAATAATAATAAATTTGTCGTAAATTTGTGTTTTGTTTTCTTTCTGTTTATATTGTAGGATGAGAGATCCAGCCGGCCAAGCACAGCAACATCTCTGTATGGATCCATGGATACAGAGTCTGACCTGTACACTAAATATAAAAAGCTTCAACGCCAGTTGGAGTTTTTAGAAGTACAGGAGGAATATATCAAAGATGAACAGAAAAACTTGAAGAAGGAGCTGCTGCATGCTCAAGAGGAAGTCAAGAGAATCCAGTCTGTGCCTCTTGTCATTGGTCAGTTCCTGGAAGCAGTTGATCAGAATACTGGCATTGTTGGATCAACAACAGGTAGATTTGAGTCGTGTTGAATATGTACAGTTCGGTCAGCACACACCCCTCCACAGGACAAAAAGGTCCCAAGCTATTTGTTCATTTCATTTGTTGGATAGACTGAATTTATAATGATGAATATCATAACACTGGGCTGCAAAATATTTATTACTATGAAATACCAATTAAACATACATGTACTATTTTATTTTCGTAAATGTTGCACCCTGTACAATGCTTAATTAGGACTGTACAACTATTTATTTTGCTGTTTTGCAAAAATGTTGGGTGCTTTATTTCAAACAATGTCCGACACTCAACAGTGATCCATATTTGTGACCATCCACAAGATTTCATGTAAAAAGGTGAACACATGGTTATTGTGTCAAAGTGACAGATATGCAGTTTTTTTAAATGTTTTGTAAAGTAGCGGACATACTTCTGAAAGCACCGGACGTGAATGTTTTCTTGGCACCGTAAGGTGCCTCGCAAGCACCAAAGGTGACAAGCACCTAG
>JAOCPT020517619.1:0-11895 GCA_026546935.2 Palythoa grandiflora
AATTCGCTCCTTATAATTCTAAAATCGCTACTTTTTCTAAAGACTTTTTTGTCAAACATGTCTCTGTTTGTACGAGTTATACGTGGGGGTAAAATTTCTATTTTTAGTATTAGTGCGCTGCGCTATTCTTTGACATTTTACTGAAAATAGCGTGGTTTCTTTTAACTGTCTTGCAGACTACCCGGCTTTGCATGTGTTCCTCGTGTAGTTATCTACCTGTAGTGAATACGTTTTTTTGTATCGTATATATTTTCCAAATCTGTTATATTGACTGTTAACATACCGATGGTTATTTAGTAAACTGAGTGAATGCGGTTGACCCGGGTTCAAATCCCGCTTTGACCACTAGTTGGATTTGTCTTCGGGTAAATCCCATAGTCAAATCCACCACGCTTTGTAAATAGCCAACTGGTCTGCCTCCTGCCAGTTCGGATTCTTAATTGTTGTCGTAGTTTGTGTGTGCTCGAAGTTATTAGCTCTAGAGCTACGAAATCCGAGGGTAAATAACATATTTTTTAAAAAATATTTATATCGTTTTTATGATGGGCAACAGCGTTTGTATAAGTATGTGTCGTGTTTGATGTTCACGACCGCGTTCGTGATGTTCGTGTAAGTGTGTATCGTGTTTATGATGTTAACGTTAGCGCTTGTGAAGATCGTGTAAGTAACTGTATCGTCTTTATGATATTCACGTCAGCGTTCGTGATGTTTGCATAGGTATGTATTGCGTTTATAATGTTTACGACCGCGTTCGTGATGTTCGTGTAAGTATGTATCATGTTTATGATGTTCACTTTGGCATTCGTGAAGTTCGTGCAAGTACTGTATCGTCTTTATGATATTCACGTCAGCGTTCGTGCATGATGTTCGTGTTTATGATATTCATATAGCCGGGGCTTTGAGTGAGAGCACGAAGCGAAGCACGAGGGTTTTTTCTTTTTCACTGATCAAAACTTTTCAGTATATTTTCATCTATTTTTAGAGTAACGGGAATTTCCTTCTCGGGCAAGTTGTTACAATATTATTGGCGCGTTTAGTGGCTTACTGGTGCCGATATAACGTGCTTCAATTCTCCTTTGTCATCTTGTTTTAGTTTTGCAAATATTGGTTAGCTCATTCGTTTGTTTCGAAACATGATCTGAAGAAAATCGTCAACAGCCGCTCAAATAAAAATGTTTGTTCCAGAAAGAAAAGAGATTAAGAAGGAGCGACAAGATTTTTTCCTTGTAATTGTAGTATATTTGACTTTATGGTTACGTAATAGATGGAAAAAATTCCTGAATTTTTCCTGCTGGAAATTTATGTTTGTTAAATGCCCAGTTAGCCTCCTATTTCTTTCTTCGCTTGATTTGGTGGTGTTTAGATGTTTGGGCAGAAGAACAAAATCGGCTTTGATGTCAAATTTAATGCAAAATGGTTAGTTTTGCTTTCTTTGCTGATAAAGAGTAAGAGCCGATATTGAATGGCCCATCAAGGTGGGATCGACTGCAGATAAAATTCGGTTGTTTTTAGCATTCATCTATATAGAGGAAGTTCAATATATAACTTTTATTTTTATTTGGCTTTCGTTCCCCTTTCCCGGAATAGTTCTAACTGGGATTGCGGTAAGTTTTGTCAAATTATATGTGTAGTTTGTTTCTTTAACTATTGAGAATAAAAAGAAAACAATGGTTGCATGTTTATAAACTAAACTAAACTAACTCAGTTGAATTTTAAAATAAACCAATACAACAGCAATGGATAAATTAATTGACTTACAAAACTCGGCTAGTTTTGTGTTATTTCGTTCGGTTGTAAAATGTTTCGCATATAGATTTTCAAAATTTGCTGTCAAAGTCACGATACGAAAAAGGCGGTTTATGAAGTTGAAAAAGACGATCATAGAGAAATTTCAGCAATTTGGAAAACAATGAGAATGTTCTTTTGACCCTGTATGGATGGTTGGAAAAAGGTGTGTTTGGTTTTAAATGATCATTCACTGAATACAACGGGATTATTTTTAAACGACAAAACGGTAACTTCATACTTAAAATCGAACCAAACTATACCTTCAATTTGTTTCAGCCTGTAAAGCTGGTGTTACAGGGTGAAACTTTTAGCTGAAACTTGTCTGCAGCAAATGAGCAATGTTGCGAAGAAAGTTGCGTTCTACTTTGCGTGAAACTTGTGTGCAACAAAAATTCGAAAAAGTTTCACGAAACCGACCATGTTACACGGCGCAACACCCCGTGAAACTTTCTTCGCATCATTGTTGCACACAAGTTTCAGCTAAAAGTTTCACCGTGTAACACTGGCTTAAAACTTTGATTTCTTCGACAAGTGCAGGTTACAATAAACAACGGAAAATCTCATAAAACCTAAATTACATGTGTTTTACATAACGTTATCGGAAGAATATTTTCCGAAAAGAGACCTGCCGACATCAGTCGGTGTACTGACCCAGTTCACGAAATGTAACGTATACAGATACAAAATGTCGAGAAAATTAAAACTGATTCTCATACAAAATACAGCATGCAAGTGACAAGCAAGTGGCCTCGGTCAAGTATTATTATCATAATTTTTAATCAAAAACAGGAAAGTTCTAGTTCTGACATTTTTTTTTCATAAATGTCATTATGCCATTAACGTATTTTGCTTAGATATTCGGTTTTAAACGACAATGACGCACGCAAAGTTTTACTTGAATTTCTGTTGTCATTACGACAGCACACAATTACTGAGTGCCATGTTTACGATAGTAGAGAGGAAAATTAAACTCCGTGAGCACAGAAACTAATGAATAAAGAGAAAACGGAAAAAGTTTAATTTCCTGACCATTTTTATACTTAAAATTAATTCTAAAAATCAGTTTTAACAATTTTAACCAGCTGTTGCTCGTTTTTGTATCAAGATTTTTAATTGACGGTTATAAGTCAGGCAGGACCTTCTTTCGGTTGAGTTAAACGCTTGGCAAAGATCTATTTTTGTTGCGTGATATCACAGGGAAGAACAAAGCCGCTTTATAACACGGCGTTTGACACTTCTTTCAAAATTTGAATTGGTGATATTAGCTATAGTCTGTCACGCGAGTATTTTGCATATATGAAACAATCGACACCACAAGTTCCCTCATAGCTTTAGGATAAATTTGTCTACCAGCCGGCGGATGGGTGTCAGTTTCTCTGTTAGTGTTTGGTAAGTCGTAGTGGTACATCTATTTTCATATCGTATCATTCTCTCTTTTTATTTATGATTGTCTTTGTTTTAGTAAGAAATGAACTGATCGACCGAATGGTGAGTGTAGTGTAGTGAGTAGATATTGTTACTAACAAATTATTCGGCGCTTTTAGTTTCTCTTAAAATCTTAAAGGACTTGATTCTTTTTTAATTTTCTTTACATTCCAAAAGACGTGTTTTATAGAAGGTTAAGGTTTCACAAAAAGTGTATGGTTTTAGTGTTTTGAATAATTTTTCTTGAATTCGGTCAGACGATATATCGGACTTCTGAAACAACACTTAAAATATCGCAAGAGGTTTTGCGCGCCCAACTCGGGTTTCTTTACAAATGAGTAATAATATTTGATGGTTTAGTTGAAACCACATCGTTTCTTTTCTTGATAATGTTCTCCTAACCTATGTTAACGTTGATTAATTCCTTGACAGTGAAACATTTTGGAAAATTTAAACATGAAAAGACAGACCCCATAGGCGTCGTTAATTAAAAATACAAATAGATAATTCTATCGGATAACCATCTCTACAATGTTTGAGTGCGTATATTTACAAGTCATGATTTGGGTTTTTTAAACTTTATAATCATATTGAGCATTCGTTATCAATGGAACTGAAATATTTGAGTTAAATGGAGAAAAAACCTGGCTGTTTTGACACATAAGTACTGAATATGACTGTATTGATAAGTATACTGACACGACCACGCGCCGATAATATATACTTGGGTGCCACTCAAAGCCACTGATTTACTCTAGTATAGTGAGTGGTTGAAAATGCCGCCGGTTAGAAATCCCATAAGACCGGACAATTATGTTAAGGTCCTAGCTTTGGATGAAAATAATTTTTGTGAAACTATAAATATTTTTTGTGTTCTATTTCAGCCGTTATAATCACCTATGACACCGCTGTGTTTATACTATAAATCCATAATCATAATGCCGGTTGGTATGACGTTAGTCAGCATAAAAGTGCTGGTATTGGCCATAACATCTCATTCAGCGTTGTACAAAAAAAGTCTACTTTATCGGTGTCAAATAAACTTTTATTATCACTATCACAGTTGCTTAAAATAAACAGAAAGTGTAACAAAATCCAATATTGAGTTTGCAAGAAGAACAGTGTATAAGCTCAATATCCGACGTTTTTTCAACACCAGTCAATTTTAACATAAATATATTGGTTGATTTCCGCTCAACGCTTAATATTTTCAAGTAGAAGAAATTTTGTATTGCGTAAAATAAAATCGTTGCAAAGGTTAACTGTGATACTTACTAGTTATCTTATCTAATCATGTCTGTTGCCAATATCCCTATAAGGAGATCTACATATATAGAGTAAAACTGACACTTATAACGGTCTTATCGAGGGGAAATCAATGTTGAAAACGAAAGTGTCCTGATCGAACTTTGTTCTTTTTCACAAATGATTTCTCCACCCACCCACTAGCTAGGAGGCAAGCTATTTATTTTTAATGTCAAGGTAGAACGTATTTAGCCAAGCAGGTATTTCTTTGCACAACGTAAACTTACACTAAGCAGCAAACATATTATAAGATGAGTGGAGAACTTTTTCAACATTTGGCAAAATTTGTTTTTCTAGATCTCATGAATTATTCATTTTTATCAGCTTTTGAGATGATTCTCAACGAGTCGCAGGAACTAAATGTTTATAGTATTTACTATAAATTACACTTTACGCCGTAGTAGAATCAGCTGCACGTACGGCGCCAAAAAAAAGGATTGAGAATGGAATGTTGGCCACGGTCCTGAAATTGTTATCATAAACTATTGCTAGCCTGCATACTGAATATAAAACCGACACTTTATTCCGCCGTTTGCACCGCAGGCTGTCTGTACTCTGGATAGTTACTGTTATATTTTTGCATATTGAAAAAAAAAAAACCAACGCATAATAAGCCGTGTATTTAAAAGTTATTGTTATGATTATGATGATCACCAAAAAAAACTCAAATTGTAAAATTCAGTTAAAAAATCGCAGTTTGTGGAGTTTCGGTGCGACGCTAGCCAAATTGCTTATTGCCTTTAATACCGTAATTCAAGACTTTTGTGCTTCTGCGAAGGCTGGCCTAGGGTGGGTAGACTAGGGTAGGCTATAGCCCCCACTTTCTTCGCCGATTTGTATTTTTTTAAAGGGTTGCGCCATGTTCCACTCTTGGTCCAGAAACTGAAAGCTTTTCGAAGCTGTCTTAACAAAAAGGAGGCATTTCTAGCAATATCGGAGGCCATGAATTTCAAAATTTTCCAGGAAAGCATTTCCCGGACCCTCTGCATGAGAATGCCGACCGTCAGTTCGCGCTCGGAGTTTAGTTCCGTCCCGACAACTTTTAAACAGACTTTCAGTAAATAGTCTGACAGTGACGAAGGGCTAACACTCGAAACGTCAGCTTTCGTAAATTCCCACGGCGATGATAATTTGTTTATCGACATTACTTCAAACTTCTAAACAGCTTCCACAGACCCTTTTCTGTTTATATGTTGTTTTAACTCGAGAATCATTGAAAGGGTATCTTTTGTTGTCTAAACTCTGAATTTCATTATTCAAAGCTCAATTTCGTTGATGTGGTTGAGGATGGCTTCCATTTTGATTTTCTTCCAATAAATTCAGAGTCATCTACATACCGTGGTCAACATCTTTTCGCTAAATATGATGGCTATTTCTCTTGCGGCTCCCAAACCTATAAACAAGAATAGGCAATTTTAAAAATAAACAAACAAGCAAACAAAAACAAAGAAAACGAGAGGACCATTTGTCATACTAATTGTTGAAGGACTATCACAACCATTTTAAAACGAATCTCGATAGAAAAACACAAATCTTAGACAATGGCCACGAGGCCAGGAAGAAATGTGAAATATCTAAAACAAAAGCTCGCCACTTCCGGTCCTGGGAGATATTAAAAAGAGGAGATGTACTAGTATATAAATTACCATGCGGTTGCAGCAAATAAGACTAAGAGAAAGAAGAAGGAAATGGGCGACCGCAGGAAAGAAAGAACATCAAGATAAAGCAAGATAAACGCAGAAAAACATCGCAGAAAACAACAGCGAATCGACAGAGAAAGGAATGAATACTGGCGACGTATGGACGGTAATGGCAAAGCATGACTAAACAAGCCCCAATAAAATACAATGGAATGAAAATTACATCATTGTCCAAGAATCTAACACTGACAAAAAAGAAAATCCCTGCGGACGTCTGTAGGTAGAGCAATATTCAACAAGTCTATGAGAACAATAATCAAGAAAGAAAACACCACTTAGTATTAATTGAAAAATCGATTTTGGAAAGTTTTTTTTAAACTGTGCTTTCAACGACATAAGCCCAGTAGACGACTGACTGTCTAAACACCTTCGCTGATACTTCACCAGAAGACAAAACAATGCAGAATGATTATTCGATAAAACTAATAACAATATTTCTTTCGTCTCAGTTGGTAATATATATGTATTGAAAGAGTAATATATATGTGCACTGACTTTGACTGTGCTTGAATCGAAAGCCAAGTTTGTGTGCACAGGGCCACGAGTGATTTTTTGCAGCTTTTGAGGTACAGCGAGTTCTTTATGGTTTAAGCTTCCTATACTGATATACTGCAGGTACAGCATAACAATTTCACTGGGAAAGTTTGTTTCTAAAAGAAAGGTCTTCATTTGCACTAACAAAGGATGGTGAACGCCTTTTAAAATTTCAGAATAACAGCCGGCACAGTGAGTTAATCCTTAAGCCCGGCCTTAAATTAAGCTTTAACTTATGTGCTCCGTTTCTGAGGTTTAAAAAGAACTGCAATATAGTAGTTACCCGCCTTTGGGAGTAATAGCACTGAATGCACGACATTGTGTCTCAATTTTCAGCGTCAGACTATGTAGTGCAGCAATTGTTCATTACAGTTCTTACTGCCACTCCCTTCGTACCTCGAATGTGTACAAATAGGTCGTTGCAGAATTTCATATTTTTTGATCAAATAAGTAATTTTATTATCAATGTAATGTAAGTACCAATACACCTCGAACAACCTGTTTATCTTTAGAGAGAGAAATCTATTTTGTCTTTGGAGGAAATGATATCATAGCACTAATATGCCTCGAATGGGAATGGAACACAGGACTCAATATCGATTTCATGATTTTTCCCATGCATTTCTCCTCTAAAGACACATCAGAGTTGCGCCTCTGAAGACTGATATGAACAATTTGTTCGAATGTGTCCTATGTATATTACATCGATTCCGATGTGCGATTGCTTGACAATCAAGAATTCAACAAAAGTAAATTTAGTTCCGAGGTCTGGGAATCTGAGGGAAAATTCTTGTTAATCAGTGTTTTAAAATTCGAAAGTTCTGTCAATGGGCATTGCAGCAGAAAAAAAGCTGGTATAAAACTTTTTCTAAATGCTTAGATTGAATTTTTCATAATGAGATACTTTCATCACTGGATAGGAAAAGTGAAAGGACAAATCAGGCATTTTATAGTATAAATTTACGTTCTTTTAGTTTTACTTCTTTTCGTATTACTGACCGGCATAGTTTAGTTACAAAACCTTAATTTTCTTAAATGATTAAATCAAATTTTCACGATTAATTACAAGTTACTTTCATCACTGGATGGGAAAATTGCACTGATAAGAAGTTCTACGTTCTTTTAGTTTTACTTCTTTTCGTACCGCACAGTTTAGTTACAAAAGCTTGCTGTGCGCAGAACTTGATTCTTCCATTTGATTTTTCTCAGTTAAAGCAATAGTAGCACAACATCTATATCACAATTGGTTTGGTTTTTACAACTGGGCACGTGGCCGCACCTTCGGAGCATGAATACAACTGACTGTCATATTCACCTGCAGGGAAAATTATCAAATACAATAGTCAAAATACTCTTGAGTGTTTGAGAAATCATGGTATGACTTAGATGTTTTTAGTTTTTCTACTATCGTCAACCAGAGTTTTAACTCCGACGTAAGTGGTTTACATTATTGTGTGGTTATTAATAATTTTCTATATAAATCGTTTTACAAAATGTAATATGAGAGACGGGCTAGAAAAAAACATAAAATTCCCTTGTAGTTTGTTTTTTTACACAAAAATCGTAAATTTAATCTTTTAGCATAATATTGCATACACCAATTGTGTTGCTTTGAAAATATTTAAAAAAATATTTTTAAAATGCTGTTTTTTTAAGCTTTATGACTCTTCCGCTACTTTCCCCTCCCTGCGCGGGAAGCAATTTGAACCCGTTGAGGCTTGACAGGTGTCAATGATGCGTGAAGTCATACAAGGAGAAGAGCTTAAAGATGAATGGAGATTTGAGGATGTGTTTTACGATGCTTTAATTTGTGAACCGAAAGTCTTTGGATGTTTTAAATAATCCAGACCACAAGGTAAGAACTAGGGACTCCTTATCTCGTAATGAAAAAGTTTGGTGCTTCAAGACGTGTCATCGGCTTTGTGTCATGTGTGGCTCTGACGTCTACAGTTGTTAAGGCAAATAATTACCATGTGCACCAAAATATTTTTGGATAATTGATCATGACCAAGACATTGTCCCAACAATGTCTGGGATCCACCGGCACTGCCGGCAGTTCGTTATGGTTACCGGCCTTTAGTGTCTGTGGGATGTACCAAAAAAACGTCTACTTTCTGGTTTTTAGACGTTTGAGGAGAGACTATTTGCAGCTTCTCATAGGTGAATCTTTGTTTAAATCATTTGCTTTATTAGCATACGTGCCTATCTTTCTGATTGAAATAAAAATCGAGAAAATCTGAATATCAAAACAGATTTCCAAGATAAACCTCTTTGAAAAAATGATGCTGATATGTAAAGTACTATTCCCGTGAAGTGGTTTTAAGTGTTGGATATTTCACAAAGAATGTAAAAAGTCATTAACGGTTTTGTCATCCAACTGTTCGTTTTATGGACACCAATATCTTCTTTGACTGCATGTACAAAGCCAAATCATGGCCGCTAACCTCACTTCCGTCGCCTTTCTCGGGTTTTAAACTCGATTAGTTTTTCTGGTTTTTCTTCACTTAAAGTTGTGTGCTAATGAAGCAGAATGTAAACAATGACGTCAGAAAAAAATTCAACTATCGACAAAGCAGTTTGAGACTAAAGAAAGGTAGCGACATAATAATTTTCAAAAGTAAAAAAAAAATAATTTGAATGATTTTATCAACCTTCATTGTTTAAATAAATGAAAATATTTTTCATCAAAAAAATGTCTTTGTTCTTTTGTTTCTATCCAGAGATTTCCACTAAAACAATTAGAGCATTCGCTCTCAATTTCTATCGGCGACTGATTGAAATCTAATTATCAAATATATAGAGAATAATACGTAGGCGCGCCGAGATATGGAATTTATTTTTGTGTGTTCAAATTGGTATTCGCTCACTCGTGAGATGTTCAATTTGAACACAAGAAAATATATTCCATATCTCCAAGCGACTATGTATTATTCTGTTTATTATATAAACATTTACCACGAGAAAGCATTGCACAATTTATCCCATGCCTATGTATACGGAAAATCTTCGGAAATCATCGGAACTATACGACAGTTTTCAAATGTTTAAAAAAACATTTCTTATGCATTTATGGGTTTTTGAAAATTTTCGGAGATTTTTCGGAAACCTTCGGAAATGTTCAAAAAATCTTCGGAAATTGTCGGAAGTACTTTAAAATCATTTTTTAAGCAATTTTGCGTGTTTTGAAAATTTTCGGAAAATCAAGGTCACTGTTTGGCTGAAAAGCGATATTTACACATAAAATTATCTTATTTTTTCGTGTGTTTAGATACGACATTTCTCTGTGGCAGAAAAAAGCTAGAAGATACTCTTCTTTATATAATAAAAAATCTTTCCATTACTAACTCCTAAAGTATGTTTCACAAGTGTATCAGTTTTTTAGTTTGTACAAATTCTTATAATCTTCCTGCTCAGAGTCCAAGTGAAAGTCTCAATCGCTGTGTACAAAATTTCTCACCGAAACTCGAAAAATATCTTGAGATGCTGAAGTCCAACCAACCAATATTCTCTCCAAGTTCTGAAACCCAGTTTGCTCTTATGCAAGCCAAACAGTGAAATCACTGTGGAAACGAGTATAGAAACAGGAAAGGCGGGGCAAACCCAAAGACTAAAACAAAATACTGTAGTGTCAACTATCGTTGGACACTGCATATATTCTTCCTTACTCTCTCTATGATGGTCTGGAACTAGATAATAAATTAGTTCCCACTTTTTGCTTTTGTTATTATACCACACTGGTATTGGTATACAAGGCACATCGCTTGACTGCTAATTGCTTGACCAAGTGAAAGGCTGATTTTCTGGTTCAATAATTACATGGTTGACCGTTTGAATGCACGAATGACTGATTGACCACTTGAGTTGGGGCTATGTTACTTTAGGTTTATTAATATGTTGATAGAACGATTGACAAATCAATTAATCGATTCATTATTTGATGGACTGGTCGACTGCTCTGCTCCTTGGCTGTTTCATCTTTTTGCTGATTGGTTTCCTTTTGATTACCCAGGGAAAACGTCCGAACCAAACCACATGTTCCATCATTCAACTCACCACATCTAAGCCGTTCCTCCCAGCACTTGTCTTCCATCTCAATCGTGCTATTCAACAGCAACATTTCACGGCTGATTCCAGATACCTGAGAATTAATTAGAAGAAATTTACCAATGGCAATCTTGCATACAGTCTGTTAAAGTAATAAATTATCCACATTGCAGCACCAGAGAAAAACAAAACTAACCGCTGCAGGGTTGGACCTGTGTCCTCCAAGTGCCTCTGTGACCCTTTGTATAAAGATCTCATTTAGCTGCTGGGTTGCGTCTAGGTTGTCCTTAGTTAGTAGACACAGCAAGTGACGGACATCGCTTCTCATCTGAGCAGTTCCTTGGTGTAAGTTAAAATCCACAAGCTCACTAATCAATCCCTAAAGTCGAAACCAGTAGTTAAAGCATGTAAAATCTTGAATTTATCTACCTCAAAGCATCACATTACATCACAACATAACACACTAAACGAAACCACCTAACCTCAGCTCAGCTATCTCACCCCTCCCCTCACCCCACCTCCCTTTACACATCACCTCACCTCCCCTCACCCTCACCCTACCTCCCCTCCCCTCATCCCACCTCAACTCACACAAACCTCAAATACACTCACCTCACCTCACTACACCTCAAATACACATAAATAAACTCACCCCACCCCATTTCACCTCACTTCACCTCACCTCCCCTCACCACACCTCAAATCAAATTAATTCACCCAACCTCCACTCACCTCACGCTTCAAATCAACTCACCTCACATTACCCCACCTCTACTCACCTCACCTCATCACACTTCAAATCAAATAAACTTACATTACCACACCTCAAATCAAATACTCACCTCAACACACTTGAAACCAATCAACTCACCCCACCTCCCCTCCCTCATCACATTTCAAATCAAATTAACTTATCTCATTTTACCCCACCTCCACTCACATTACCACACCTCAAATCAAAAACACTCGCCTCACCTCACCCCACCTTCCGTTACCCTCACCTCATCCCCCCCCCCCTAACCGCACCACATCCCACCGCCCGTCCCCCCAACGCCTCCCCCCACCCCCCCCCTCACCGCCAACCACCGCCCGGCCCCCC
>JAOCPT020517662.1:0-11889 GCA_026546935.2 Palythoa grandiflora
AAATACTCTAGAAATCTTAATATTCAATAGAAAAACTTGTTTTGAATAAATTTTTGACTAAATATTTCACTATTGTGTGGGATTTTGTGAATTGTGTGGTATTGTGCGGGTTTGACCGAATTGTGCGGTCCCGCACCCGCGCACCCTGTCAGAAGCACTGCCTTGAGGTTTGATGGATATAAACCGTATCTTGATGACATCAAGGTCATTGGTCAAAAAGGTTATTAATGAACACATTTACATTCCTGACGTTTACAAGGCCCTTGGCAATCCCAAGTGCTGTTTCAGTGGTTCTTTTAGAAAAGCATTTATTTGCATTTGTAGCCATTTTTATGCTGAAGAAGGTTATAGTACTTATTTTAACTGAAACATCCTGATATAAAATATTTTTAGTCAGTGACAACAATTTAAGTTTTTAATTCTTTATATCATGGCTTCCTACGACTTTGGTATTTTATGTGCAACATTTACACTGTAATTTTTTCTCAGCCACTGGAAGTGGAAGCAGCCCCTGCTCTTGATGCAGTGGGTATTTATTTAATTTGCCCCCTGTGCCAAATAAGTGCCAAGAGAGATGAAGTGGACGCACACATGTCCCAGTGTCTTGAAATAGTAAGTAGAGTTAAGACAAATTACTGAATGTAATTAACTATCAATTACACCTACTAATCAGTGCTAGTATTTCTACATCTACTTCCACTGCTACCACAATACTCTCTGCCACAACTGCCAAATTGTTATAGTCTTCTGATCACCACCATCACTGCCAGTCCCCATTGCCACCACTGCCAGTTTCCATTGTCACAACCACCACTGCTAGTTTCCATTGTGACAACCACCACTGCTAGTTTCCATTGTCACAACCACCACTGCTAGTTTCCATTGTCACAACCACCACTGCTAGTTTCCATTGTCACAACCACCACTGCTGAAAGATCATCTATTGTCTATTCAACGCGAGTAAATGTACTTTTCTCAATTCTTCAGTCATTCAATGTCCCATTTTTTTTTCTTTAACCCTGTTCATAGAGTATTAATGTAATAAGGCTGGGGGCTAACTAGAAAACTTCACAGTTAACTTAGCCCTCAGGCTCTATTATAACTACAATTATTCTATTTATTTATATTATAACTTAAAAAGAAACAGGCTTAATTGTAAATAGAAATAATTATAAATACACTCAAAAATGTAAAAAAAAAACTTTTTACTGAGCAAATAAAGTGATTCCTGATTTCTGATCCCACTTGTATACAATAAGCCAATAGGCGGATTTCTCCTGGCGTAACTCACAAACAAACCTTTTCAAATCAAACTGAAACACCTTCAAGACAATAAACAAAGAAACCTTTGTCTTGATCCAACAATCAAGGACAACTGATAGCTTCATTAATAACAATAACTAAAATTATCCTATAAAAAGAAACAAAAGTGGGAACATTTTAAGCCTGAAGTTATCATAAAAGAGAAAATCATTGATTGAGCCTGGGAAAAAAAATTACTGGTTTGTTTAAAAATAAAACATTTTCTCTGTGCCTTCATAGTCTGGTGAATCTCGAGGCTATTACGTTTTAGATCGAGAATTCGAGAGCTGATCAGTGAAAACCTGAGATGCAGTCGACTCGAGGGTTATCACCTGCTCGAGAATTTCTAAGCTGCTGGTAGAATAGCTTAAAATTTTTATTACAGTTAAAAAGCTAATTTTCGGAAATACTTTATATAAGAAGGCTTTATCATCATCATCGTCGTCGTCGTATTGTCGTTGTTGTTATCATTGTTATAATCAACTATTATTTTCTGACTTAACGATATCCAACGCACGTACAGTTTTATTTCACCACCAAACTGCAAATTATTACAACTTAGCGCGCCGGCGACAGTAAACGTTATTTTCGTGCTTGTGCCGACCAATCAAAATGCATGTACTATCTAAACTATTTTATGAACTTAAAATACTGTGTTTTTGAAAAATGGACAGGGTTTTGTTAAATCTCAAGTTTATTAATTGCCATCATTCATTTCTTTATGAACATCTTTATTAAAACAATAACGCTCAACTAGGCTCGAATTCTTAAGTTACTTTTTTCAGGTTTTTTTTCGGTCAGTCAGACAACAAAGAACAAGAAAGAAATATTTTAGAAAGACATAGCGCATAACCAATTTGCATCTTTACAAAATACAAATTTATAATTACACGTTATTCCCGGAGGCAAAAATGGGTTTATGAGGCTTCCATTATATACGTGTCTGATTATTTGGTGTAAGCAACAGTATTACTATTAAATAACCCAGTAATGATTTACTGGCTTAAATTAAGCGTCGTAAGGAGTTCGAAATTTTATGGGTAAACTTGTTAATAAACCATTTAAGAACAACTGAGGATCAGTGGTCTCAATTTAACGGTTCTTGTTAAAAGGCAATCACTCATGCAGGATCGGGGGTCGAAGGTGAATTATTTGTGGTCAGCAATACATTTTCCTGGCCATTTTTTGCCTATAATTCATTATTCATTTTCCAAAATTTCGCATAATTCATTATTCTTTTATCATTTCTTCGTTATTCATTATTCCTAAAGGATTTCGTACAATAATTCATTTTTCCAAGTCAATTCTGGACCTTTATTCATTATTCACCTTCAACCTCCCAATCCGTGATGTATGTGAACCAGGGTTCATTAACGTCACTTTCTTGTTTTTTGGGGACCGAAAAACACAAGAAAGAGACGTTAATAAACTCTTGATGAAAATGAATCGCCCACTCAAATGAGCGCTGACCCCTGATGCACTGTTAATGAATGTTTTTATATGTCTGACAATAACGATCTCATACTGTTTACAAAGCCATTCACACATGAAAAGTTTTGATCGCGCTGTTCAAACTCTGTAAACACTGAAGGTGTCATCTATATCTCTTTTTGTTCTTTTTTCTCACGGGACGAAAGCACTACGGCCTTATGTTCCAAGATCAATTTTGAACCGTGACACCTATCTTGCTCTTGCAGGCCTAAAATAACAAATTTCTAGAAAAAATTAATCATATACAGTCATTACGTAACTTGAAAATTGATAACGGCAAAACGAGAACCAGTTTCTAGAATGTTCAAGTTTCCGCGACAGTCGCTAATAAAACAAAATATTTATTTGCTATCAGTTTGGTAAAATTTAGAATAAGAGATCTACCACTTTCTGTAGTTCTGCTTTTTCTATCTAAACAGTTTCTAGATATTGAGTTAAGAAGGTGAAATGCCTGTCACTGTTAGCTGAAAAATGACATCATAGTCATAGACTGATCATTTTAATGCCGTGTGGTGAACACACGTCGCAAGGCAATGGCCACTCGCTGCTGAGAGTTTTATAAATGTGTTTTCACAACACCGGCCCACGCTTTTTTGCGAAGAACAATCTCAATTCAGATTTAGCTTATTTATTTGCCAGAAGAAAAAAAACCATATACATGCCGACATTCAAAATATTACAAAAATGTTACTTAAAGATTGAGGAGACGTAAATTATAAGTAAAAGAATTGAAAGTATTTTTCAAAAAACCTTATTTCCCAAGAGGACTGTATTGGGAAAACATCGAGGGCAGCGGATTAGGTCTATTGTAACGAGGGATATAGTCAAGTCCCAGGCGACCCGAGCTCAATTTAATTCTGTAATAAAATTACTTCGACATTCGGTGTTGTTTATATTTGTAACATTTTTTAACGACCCAAGGCGTTTCAGTGTTTCCTTGTACTTTTTTTCAACCAACTTTCCAGCCAAGCTTCTTAATTTACGAGTGTGGGCTACCTGTGAACAAATAGTAGTGCAGTGTTATAACAATATTGGCGTTAGATTTTGAAAAGCGGCTAAATTATTATATTATCAAACTTATATATCCTTTGGATTAAGAAATAGGCGAGTTAGTGATTTCGAAACCAAGACTGAGCAAAATTGTTCCCATAATTCAACTTTGTCTCAGCTCCAAAGGGGAGAGTTGGGCAACTTATAACATTTTCCGATACAGTGTTGCGTTTTTGTTATCCCCATTGTTATATATAAGCGGGTAATATCATGCTGTATTGCATATCACTTCCCTGAAGTACCAAACTATCACAGATATTAGCTCGTCATACCAATTAAACACAGTTATAAAATTAAAATTGAAATGTCTAGTTACACCAAAATTTGTTTTGGGGACAGTTTTATTTATCAGCGTTTAGAGTTAAAATAATTTTTTTAAAGGTAAAAGGATGAGAATCAGATGATTCGTTTCCGCAAATATCGTGACTTCCGCGAGGCATCGTCTTTCAACTTTATATTTGAAATATAGAACTCAAATATTATAATCTTATAAACAATTTACCAAGCTAATAACAGACCAAAAGTGTATTATTATTGTTTTATTTTATTATTATTATTATTATTATTATTAGTGTTATTGTTATCGCTATCATTGTTATATTTTTGTGCCCTTTGCATTGTCAGATACCTAAAAAACTATTTTTATCGCTCACGAGTCCATCCTCTTTGACCAATCACAACCACACATGAATTTGCAATGTAAATGTGTTTCTTGGTGCTCTCACTTTCCTCCAAATAAGTTTATTCGGGAAGGAATCTGAATCGGTGTACGCCAATGGTGTGCGAAACCATGAAAGTTCCAAATAATTCGTTGAAAATGTGAATCGATCTTCAAATGCCAAGCGTGCGTAGATGTGATGTCTAGCAGATTTGCAAAGTTGGGCAAACTTTTGCAAAGAAAACACTACGATTAGCCGAATTACAAGCCATAAGGAAGTTTATTCATCGCAAAGCTCGGTCGTCAAAAGAAAATATTGACAAAGCTAACATTCACTCAATTTTTTAGTTGCCACGAAAATCGGAGGTAAATAAAATTCAGTCAGAAGGTCACAAAGATCAGGAAATTTGTTCGAGAACGGTCTTTGTTAGAATAGAAAGATGTTTATGTTTCAACTACATATCGACTTCAATTTCTTGCAGGTTGGCGGGGCTGAGAAACCACGATGAACATTGCCGCCGAGAAACAAACTCAGCTATCTGGTCATAAATGGCATGTATCGTGTTTAGAGTTTAGTCCAGATGGAATACATCTTGCCTCAGGATCGTGGGATAAATGCGTGCGAATCTGGGATTTGAGTATTCTCGATTCAGTTGTTACGCTTGAAGGCCATGATGCTCCAGTGACTCATCTTTCGTGGCGGCCTTCAGGTCCTCGCGATTTCGGAATAATCGCGACAAGTTCAGCCGATAACACAGCCAAACTATGGGAGTCGGGTAGCGGAAAAAAACTTGAGACACTCGTAAACCACTCTGGTTGGGTTCTTGGTACGTCTTTTACAAGTGATGGTGAAGTTTTGGCCACATCATCTTGGGACAGAAGCATATGCCTGTGGAATGCCCAAACTGCAAAGTTATCGGGAGCTTTTCAAGGGCATTCAAGCGGCGTTTGGACCTGTGCTTTCCAGCCCCAAAATACATCAGGTTTGTTGTGTTCAGGAGCTGAAGATGGAATACTGAAGCTATGGGACATGCGAACAAATTCAACAGTTCAGTCTCTGGTCGGAGGTCACGACGATAGTGTAAAAAGTTGTTCGTGGTCTCCGGATGGGCAGTATATTGCTTCGGCTTCGGCAGATAACAAGGTTTGTCGCTTCAGCACTTTCTATCGTTTTGTTTTACTCAAAAACAAGCAATTTTATTTTTATCATAGTTATTATCAATGTCAGTTTTTTTATTCTTCTTAGTTAACTGTCTCGAATCAAACAAAATATCTTCCGGTTATGTTTATGAATCATTGTTTAGTTTAATTTAAAAGGCGTTGAGATTGAAACACTTTGTCGAGCTAATAGTAACCAAAACCTTGGGGAATTTAGCCCCGTTACCGGATAAACTTATTTTCACAAATTTTTATTGGGATTTGCGAACCTTCCGAAAACCTTCAGTTATAGGTGGAAACTTGGCAGGATATTTTGCTTAAATTAGCTCAGCAGCGAACAACAAAAATATCATCGCTTTGCTTTCTGGTTAATTATCACTTTCTCTTGATTAATTTTGCTTCGTTTGCTGTTTGGCGAATTGGTATAATTCATCTTGTTGTAAAAAAGTGTCAATATTTCAAAACGCAGGCGAAATGCAGTCGTAAAAATATTCAATATGAATAATTATTTTATTGTTTTGAGATATGTGTTGTATTATTTCGTGCTGTTGCAATGTGAAAGCTTCAAACTTTGTTTTTATAGAATTATCTCTGAGAACTCGCATTGTGACGTTATGTCCTCCACCAGTCGTGTCAATTATTTATAAACTTCGGCTGTTAAAAGTTTTTTCTACCGCAAACTTCATAGGTAATATTGACTGTCAAGAGTCCAAACAAATTATAATGGGAAGTTTTATGTGTCAAGTGAGAAATAATATTGGCGAACTTGTTCATCTGTATCGAACTAAATTTCAGAATGTTCGTTAGCGGGTCAGTGGACCGTAAGGTCGGCTGATTTAATATCAGAATATAATGTTATAAATATTAGTTGCTATGATCAACACTGTAAATGTAGTGCAAGAATTGCGTATTTTGAATATACAAATATTGTCTCATTTTTGTTTTAGCTTCTCAAGCTTGGAAATATTTTTTCTCTGTTTATTATTTTAAAAAAATTCGTAGGGAATTAATTTTAGATGTTATTATTTTCTATACAGTTATTTGGTTTCTTTGCGATGGCACGTAGATGCAGTTCAAAATAAAAGATTGTCTCCACTTTTGAATTTAATTTAGGTTTTGGAAACTTACAAAAAGTACTACAGAATAAGAATTTCGCTTGTGGTTTCGTTTGAAGTAAGGAGATATGAAAATTTTAAAATAGCTAGGGGCTATGTATAGGTTAAAATCAACCCCAAGCTAATTGGTGTCTGTAATGATGAAATTGGTCCAGTGTAGTTTTATCAGAGGTTTGTTTGTGGCTTAATTATGAAAAATAATTTTTATTACTAAGACATAATAGCCTTAACATTGCTAAAATTTGCATGCAAGAATCATTGATTCTGTTTATGTTTTCAGTTCCAGGCAATTGATTAACATCTAACTTCTCGGCTCTACTTACATAACTCAAACAAAACGATATAACTGGTTATGAGAAATAAGGAGTTGATCAAGTGGAATAAGCTGTTGAAGCTGAAAAACCAAATTCTCCCAATCTGCTTATATAATGAGTATGGAGCCTGGTTGGGAGAATTTACCTACACATCATTTTTCATGTTCAGGGCTTAAAGGTTAAGGCCAGACCAATTTAATTTGCTATTTTACAAACATTTAGGCTAAAAATATAAGATCGGAGGGGGGAATAAAAATAAAAATATAAAGCCAAGAATATTTTGGTCATTGCATACTAAAGTTATTAAAATACCATTACCAACATAATAGATAATTAACTTAACTTAAACATTTTACAAAAAAAATATAGTCATGATAATTAAATAAAAAATGTAGAATAAGTGTATTATTATTATTATTATTATTATTATTATTATTATTATCATTATCATTAATTCATATTATTATTATTATTAAAAGTCATAAGGCCAAACAAAATAATATGTGTGGTTCCGGTCACATACTTTGAAAAAATTAGGGTCGGACGGTCAGAATTAATATTTTATTTTATTTTTGAATTTTAGTTTTTAAAAATAGAATTTTTCCTTGAATATATTAAATAAACATTTATATTACCACACAGATGTTCATGGACAACAACATCCAGGTGCTTTTATTTCAAACATGGTTCTGTGTAGCTACAATAAACATATAAACAGTTTTGAAATGAACAAAACGTAGTATAAACGAAAGCACGCTGTTTGATATGTATAGAACTAGCCACATATCTATTCATGTCCTAAAACATATACACCAATTCTTTGTCCTGTCAAAGTTGATTGAATATGTGTCTTAACATTTGTTGCTGCCATTTTTGCCGTCTGGAGACGAGATCTGAATCCGATATAGTATCCGACACGTCAGACAGGTTAAACCAGCACGAACCTCGGCCCTTATACACAATTACACCAAAGAGTGGATTAAATATTTAAGTCTCTAAACTTTATTTAGCTGGATTCAGTTTCAATAATACAAAAACAAAAACAGCACTGAACTTGCAGAAGAAAACAAATTTTCAAAAATATGGCAAAAGAAGCAATAAAATATTACAGGGTCGGCGATTTTGCACTAGAAAATTTAGGGTCGGTGGGTGACCGGAACCACACATATTATTTTGTTTGGCCTTATGCTCCTTTTTTAGAAAATCTGACATCGTGTTGATTTTTACTGAGCCTGAATTGTGCAACACTACGAATTTATCTCGAGAAAATCTAATTTCCTTAATTAAAAATAGCTAGAAAAGAAATTAAAACTAAGAAGGAAGAAAAACAACAAAATATGAAATAACTGACACTAATAAATATGAAACTTCCTAAATTTTTATTTTCAAAAATTAGATCTGAAAAACTGCTTCAAAATTAACGAAAGTGTTTTACAAAAAATTTTACCATTAATATTAGACACTAAAAAGGGGGAAGAGTTATGATTTGCTAATTTTAACAGCTTTTTTATTTTTTGTAATTTTTTTTGAATTACCGATTCATGATATCACTAGATAGCGCTTCTTAATCACAAAATTAGTGCCTCAACTGGACAGGAACTAAAATATACCGACCGATTCCGTTGTCATTAATACATGAGACACAATTTAGATAAAACTAATATATTTCCCGCCCTTCAAAATCAACGTGGGATGTGTGTTTATGTATTGGTATCATACAGCCGAGCCTCAGATGTTTCGTTTCTTAGTTTTGATTTATTTTAGATAAGAATATGTTACGTTGTTTCTAACACGTTCCAAATCGTGTTGTCCAATAAACACACCGTGAATCAATTCGTTGATTTAAGGGCAGTCTACCTAAAGCCCCTTTTTGGCGACTTTTAGTGATGCATTTGATGATATCACCGTTCATACTTTGATATGTTAAAAATCCTGTCATACAATCACAGACTGAATGAAAAGTAAGGAAGCATCTTGAATATCTTCAGATTTACCAGATTTCAGCATAAATCTTGACTGTATCAGTCTGTAACTAATTGAACACTGATTAGTGTTGACTATTTTGAAAATTTCATGTTAAGGTCAGTAAAAATTGCATGAAATAATCCTTATATGCAGGAGGACCAAATTACTAGATCTGTATATCATGGGAAATATTACCGATCCTTATCCTTCTACAAATCGAGTAACTTGGAAACGTATATAGAACCAATTTTTGAACCTATGAGTGACCATTCACTGTACTCGTCTTGAAGTGTAGATTTAATATATATTCGTTGTTTCAACGAATTAAAAAGTTGACAATTCTCGTAAAATTTGGTAATTCTTAATTTTTAGAACTCAGCATGAGAGAGGTTAAGAGTACAACAATAGCTATCAATATTGTAATTACGCTGGGTGTTATGGGGATTAATGTGGCATGAAATCACGGCTCGTACTGATAGCAGAAATGGAGAAAATGCAAACTGGCAGATTGTAAAGTTAATGTTGACTATGCTTATCTTCTATAATAACAATTCAATTTGTCGAGGTTACATTTCTTGTTCCTTTATTGTACCTTGAACAACTTGCTTCTATGTTGGCATAGCTTGCGCATGCAATTCTAAAGAAGCTTCTCTCACGCAGTTCAAATTTTTTGATTCTTTTATTTTATTCTATCTAATTAGTACTTTAATAACAATCCATACCAATTTTTCTATAAGAGTGTTGACGTTCGTTTTTATTTAAAAGCAAATTTGTACAGTAACGGATAAAAGATAAAATTCATTACGCCTACGTGTAAACAGCAGATTATATTTAGACTCCACAAAATTAAATGTTTTAGTAAAGATGATATAAAGGTTCAGTATTATTTAGAAGCAATATCAACAGGCACAGAAACCATACGCTAACCCATAAGGTAAAACATTCTGTTAAAATAATGGTATTTAAGAATAATAAGTTTGAACTGAACTTTAAAATATGACAAACTTTAATTTTTCTAGTTTTCCTGCCAACTAGCTACTGTGATAAAAGTCAATAAATTAGGCATAATACTTTTACTTTTTTGTACAAACTACGTGAGGTTTGATCGTTTATTTTATCTGATTACCACTTTTTTGATTCAGTACTTTTGGTCTTTTAGCCTTTAAGGTTTGCCTTGTTCGACCGCTGTGTTCCTTGTAATATTTCTTGATTTTTGTTTTAATCTAAATAATACATCCACTTCGTTTTTTGTATTAGATTGAAGAAAATGTCTTTGGTCTTAACCAGAATGGAAGAGCCAGTAAGTGTACATTGAATTACAAAACAGAGAATTTGAAATAAAGGCTGCGAATAATTCTGACTATGAGATACAAAAAGTTGAAGAGCGAAGATACTGAAACAAAGCATGACACGTTTTCCCCATCCCACGCCAGTCTTATGTCTGTCCTGTCGTTTAGTTGGATGTCTCATATAATAAGTGAAGGCAACAAAAGACCACTGCAAGAGAAAGACTTAATTGAAGAAGTCTGCCGGATTGACGAGGGCTCGACAAGGGATGGTACGGAATTATTACATGACTCGTGGCAACGAAAGCTCAAGTGTTTTCACCAAGATAACGCCCAACCTCAGTTATGGAAATGCATCTTAAAGCTTATTCATTTCAAAGATATTTTACTTTATGGTATTAGTTTGCTTTTGTTTTCAACAACTAGAGTTTTACAGCCCATATTCCTAAACTATCTGTTGATAGAAATCACAGATAGTGACAAGGACCTTACTTGGGCTTACTGGTTTGGAGCAGGCGTGGTTGCCTGTTCGTTTGCACATCTCTTTGCAAAAGCTACTTACTACTACATAGCAACCGTGATTTCAACACGAATAAAGTCTGCAGTCACAGGATTGATATACACTAAGGTAATAAGCATATAATATTTAACAACTATCCGTGTTTATAAATTTTACGAAGGATTTGGTGACAACCATTTTCATTATAAAAATTCTTAATCTTGACCTGTTTACCTATAAACAGTCTACACCGACCAGCCAAACTTTTGTAACTTTTGGAATTTTTGGCATTTTCTGCTTCGATCAGTGCTAAAATTTTCTCTTCTGAAATGAGACGCCATTTTGACTTCTGCACCGACCAGTAAATAGCCATGGATATCCCAACATGTGGGAACCAATCAGAGCGCGCGAAAATGGACATTCACCGATTTGGTAAATACTAAAACGAAATAATTCATAATTGATTCAAAAAGAGTTTAGAGCAGTAGCTGATCGATATCCCAAGATATGGGAGCTAATCAGAGCACGCGAAAATGGACATTCACTGATTTAGTAATTACTAATACGAAATAATTCATAATTGATTCAAAAAGAGTTTAGGACAGTATCTGAAAAGTAACGTAGAATAAGGATAAAAAATCCTCCCGAATGACGGATTACCCAGGGCCACAGATCTCAGTTGTCAAGAACTGATACTATTATTTCCCTTATATAGGTCTTGGCAAAATCTGAGAGATCCTTAGCAAAACGTGGATCTGGCTATATAATCAACTTGGTTTCCAAAGATCTTCAGCCTGTTGAGAATGCAATCACGTTTATTCCATTCCTCATCCTGGGTCCCATGGAAACTCTTTTGGTGTCCATCTTGCTATGGGTTCTGGTTGGAAAAGAAACGTTAACTGCCCTTGCATACGTGTTTCTAATTGTAGTGTTCCAGTTTACCATGGGAAATGTAAGCATAATTCGATGTATAAATAAAATAGTAAAAGGCTAAAATATGATAAAAGATTTAAAACTCTAACGTTTTCGACTAAAAGTCATCCTGAAGATG
>JAOCPT020517733.1:1883-11888 GCA_026546935.2 Palythoa grandiflora
GTCAGCAAATGAATTAATGATATAAATCAAGATCACTATGACAACTAGTTTGCAATAAACGTGATAGCTCAATTGATTTTTTGGTAAAAACTTCAGTAGTGAATTAAAAATCAAACACATTCACAAAATTAGTCTGCCATCAACCAACACAAAATGGACGCTGATCATATAATTTTGATCCCAGAATATGCAAAAGTAAATATTACATTTTCATTACCTGGCTTTGTATTTGCGAAAACAATTGTTAAACTTCAACAAGAAAGCTTTGAAACTCATTTGATCCATAAATACAACAGATTTGGCAAGAACAAATAATCATAAAAGATCCCTGAGCCGTAGTGAGTATATGAGGCAAACCGAGGCAGTTGCCTCAGTCAACTTTTTTTTCAATAACATTAAAAAAGGAACTGTCAACGAGATCTCGGTAGATTTAAATTTTTAGTTAAATATAGTTAAATATTGCCTTATTTTAGCATTGTCTTTGCACGCGTTTTTAAAGCAGCACATTTTGTAAAGCTTACTGTTTTTAATTTTTGGTGACTCTTGAGCCTCTTTTTTTATGAATTTGTTGTTATTTGTGTGAGCGGATTTTGTTGAAGAAAAGCGAAATAGGAACAAGTTATTTGAAACCAAAACGCCTCGCACCACACATTTGTTGTCGGACTGAATTTGGAGGCACACTACCCTCACTGTTTGTCGAACGCCCTAGGGCTCAGATAATAGTAAGTCTTTTTATGTCTTTTTATATGTTCTATGATGTATCGCTAAGATAAAGTTGGAATTTCAGTCAATTTTCCACCAGAAGAAATTTTCCTAGTTATCGAGCCTCAGCCCAAGCTTGTTTTTAAATTGTTCTTATAACTAAAGCATGAAAGGAAAAGAATAAGATCGTTGACATATTACCTCAATCATCTATATTTTTCTGGCCACGGCCTTGGATCTTTATCCAATTATTCAGTTTCCAAAAGTGAAACCGAATAAGCACTAAAAATTGAATTTGTTTGTCAGACTTTTGGGAGGAACGAAGTTAATCAAGACTAATTCATCAACTTTGGTTGAAGATTTTATCATGTGAAGGTGAAAAACGGATGTTCATTTTCAGTTCAATTTTTTTGTTATATCTAGTATTTTAAACAAGGCAAGTCGATCATCAAGTGCCTTTGGGGAAACATCTAACAAAGTTTTTGATTTAAATAGAATTTCATAAGCAAAACATACATTGTAAATTTATTTCTATCTTAATACTTAATAAGATTTTCTAGCAACCGTCAACATTTTTTACAATTCAAATTAGTTCTTTTAATAAAATATTTCTAAGCATTTTAATTGCTTTTTCCTTTTTATTAGACAATCCCAGCGAAGTTTGGTAAGCCACAAAATTCTCTTAAATGTAATCTTTACTAGGATTTCCTTATCGTTTTCTTTCGGTTGCTAAATATTTCATGGTTATAGGAATCAGAATGAAAAAGTAGCAAGTTTTGTTTTTCGATCTTGAAAAGGTTTATTTTCCTGCAGATAATTAAAAAGTTATTGAGCACAGTACCCCATACTGAAAATACTACGAAAATAAATTGACTGTTAATCACGAGGGCAACTGCAATAAATATTTACGTACGGAAGGCTTAAGTAATTTTTGCTGAAATCAAGAGAGAGAAACCGTGTGTGTGCATGTGTGTGTTTTATCAATTATTACATTAAAACGGACTTGCGAGAAATTTTTTTAAAATTCGTCAAATATTACTGATTTTAGTACAATTTTGAAAATAGTGGTCGCAGCGGGAGGATAAAAAAAAAAATAAAAACACTTAATAACCTTTTGAAAAATTGACGTTTACAAAGCAAACTCGTCCTTATATGTTTTTACTCCGGAAATAAGTTATTAAAATTACGTTTGTCCCTTACTGTGACCAAAACATATATCAAAAATTCTAAAAGACAAAAGTATGTGGGGTAAAATTTTTTACCACAGTTCTAACCGCATCTGTGAAAAAATAATCGACTGTATTTTTTGATTCGGTACTTTTTTGGGACAGCTTTTTGTCGCGTTCTCTTTGAAGGAAACTTCAAATGAATACTTGTAGGATTTTATGTTTTTATCAGCTTTAACTTATAGTTGTTTTTCAGCACGTGGGCGAGCTCAGCAGACTGCTATTGGCCACTTGGGACAATTAACACAAAAGCGCCCTGCGTTAAGTAAACTCAAAAAATAATGTAAAACATTGTGAAGTAATTATTACCCCATACAATGAAGGGATTGCATGAAATGTAATATCAATAAATCATTGGAAATGGCGTTTATTGTTTATTTGGTCTAATTGGCCAAAAAATAACTCCTTTCATTCTAATTTAACTCCTGGTAATAGGCTCGGAATCAAGTGCTTATTTGTGCTATTTCTAAAGCTGGAGTGAGTTTTTAATGACAAAAAAGACAAAGCTTCGCACCTCAGTTAAACTTTCAGAAAGGGATGTAGGATGTACGTGATTCGTCATTAGCAAAGAAAAACCTGAATCCGCGCTGAAGGTGTTCTGTGTGCGTAGGTTTTCAGGTTTAAATCTTTGGCAACTCGCTGTGATTACAAAAGGCAATACTCGTATATAGATTTTTCTTTAAAACAAAACTACCAAAAGATCATCGACTACATTTAGGACTACCACCGGGAGGAGAGATCAAAAACTAACAAATAGGCAAAAAAAGCAGAGAAGAAGTAAAAAGTATACTTTCATCCAAAGATGAAATCAAACTGGAAGAAACAAATTTTTGCCGCTTACAGCATTCTTGTTAATAAATCTGACGATGAAAATGATATCAATTCGGACGAAACCGAAACGAAGCCTTTGAAAGGCCGGGAAGAGGAGGATCTTGCGTTTGGCGAAGAGAACGATGAAGATTACACCAAAACTTCGACTCTTCAGACGTTCTGGAACATCTTCAACGCCAATCAGGGCGTAGCTATTCTTGCAATGCCTTATGTTGTCAAAAACGGAGGCTACGCGGCACTCATGAGTATTGTTGCCATCGCTTTTATCTCCGACTTTACCAACAAAATCCTTGTTGAGTGTCTGTATGAGTATTCCAGCGACGGAATAATGGAATATCGCGTCCGCAACAGTTACGTTCAGATTGGCGAGGCTTTCTCGGCTCGCTTTGGACGCCATTTAGTTAATGCTGCTCAGATATTTGAGCAGGTATCGTACTGCACCCTGTTAATGATTTTGTGTGGTTCAATTCTGGGAAGTACGTTCCCCAACGCGCCGCTACAGCAAGCAGACTGGACAGCTCTCGCTGCCATCATGTTGCTACCCAACATTTTACTGAAGTCCCTGGCAGATGTCTCATGGGTGAGCTTTTTAACTGTCGTCATCGGTCAGATTATATACTCTATCGTTGTACTGTACGCCTTTTGGCACCATGAGAAATGGGACGCTGCTTCTATGCCCGAGTTTGAGCTCAAATCTTTTGGGGCCGCGGTAGGAATTGTCGTGGTAAGCTATTCGTCGCAGCCCTACATGCCTGCTATTGAGGGAAGCATGAAAACTCCGAAAAACTTCGGCACTGTGATGAGCGTAACATACATAGCTGTTACTTTTGTAAAAGTCGGATTCGGATTTATAGGTTATCTGACATTTACGGAAAACACGGACCAAGTTATTACCAATAATCTACCAGAAAGTGGGCTTCATATGTCTGTAAATATTCTAGTTTTATTCCTTGCGATAACATCTTATACTATTCCAGTTTACACAGTGTTTGACATCCTAGAAAATATTGATTTCCCATGTTGTAGAATTGAGAATCCCGGTTTTGCAAAAGAAACTAAAGACAAAATGGCGTATTATCAGGCACTGGCCGTACGGCTTTGTATAATTTCATTCACGCTGTTTGTGGCAGTAATTGTCCCTCATTTCGGTCTGTACATGGCTCTAGTAGGTAGCTTTACGGGAATGTGTTTGGCTTTTATTTTCCCTGCCATTTTTCACATGAAGATATGCTATGAAAGACTTAAATGGTATAATTTTGTAGCTGATTTTCTGACAGTTGTTTTTGGCATAGTTGGTGCAATTATAGGGTGCCATTTTTCTGTTCTCGCTCTAATTGAAGCGTATTCAAAACATCGACTTTGAAAGCAAAATCCAAACAACAAAATCTTATTTCCATTTAAGGAATGAAATTACTGGCATTTTATCAGAGCAAACTGGAGTTTTACGGGTTCAGATACCTCTTCAATATAAAGAATGCTTGCGCCAATTTATTGCAGTAATTTTCGTTGTTTGATATAGGGGGAAAATAGAACAGCTCGTTGTGAAGATTGCAAAGGAGTACTGTTGTTTAGGAATCTGCGGAGATATAATCAAAAACCTTACATTTTTCCCTTTATTTGCAAGCAGCAAACAAATTTCACCTGCTTATCTTTTTGCTTTACCGGTAAATAATATTTAAAACATTTTTAAAAATTTAACAGTAGTGAAAGGTTCAAAAATGTAACAGTGAACTGATATGCTTTCAATTCAAACATTAGCAAAACTGAAGTAACTTTTTAACTCAATAAAATATAGTCTGACAAAATTATTCATCAAACATGAGGTGAAAAACATAAAAAAAAGCTGTGCTTCAGTTTCCAGTTGCATGAATCGGTAAAATCTTTGGAACCATACCAAACTTGATTTAATCTTTGATAAAAACATAAAAACGAAAAAAAAAGAAGAAACGTTTGAGTATCAAACAACCGCAAAACTAAACTCATAAATAGATAACTAGGGTTGAAAATAAATATAGCTTTGTTTGATCTCAAGTGACTGATTCCTAGATTAAGCACCGCCAAAAGCCAAGATCTGGTTATTTTTATTAAAACTATATAGAAGTCCCCTATCGGTTCACTTCCACTTTATCAAAATATAATAAAGAACGAATGGCACAACCACAGTATGAGAAAGAAAACAAGACATGAAAACGAAACGAAACATGACAATATCAAAAAATGATGGCAAAAAGTCTTCTGTTTTTCCACAAACACCCACGCAGGGGAAGAAATCTTGCGCAAGAACTGCTGTTCGTTATCGTAAAGTTTCTTTAGAGTGTAGCTTTAGTTTTACACCGCAGTAAAACCACAATAAAGATAAGATGTGATAAAGTAAGACTAATCAACTGTAAAAAATACTGTCATTTGCGAAGCTAGCTCAAAAGATTTTACCTTTGGCATGGGGTATTTTGTGACTCCATTAATTTGTCAATTGTTTCATAATTCTACACTAAAAGATCAAAACGTATGGGTCTGTCTCTTATGATGAATGGTTATAGATAATGATATTAATAATTTACAGAAGAAGAAGACGATTTACACAAAAAAGTTGCGATTCACATATGTAATTAATATTGTAACGGTATATTCATCAATAGAGATTATAACAAAACGCTTGTTATGAATTTATTTATGAACAAGAGGCGCCGTGAACGTTTCATTTTAAAAAAAATCAACATAACTTACCTTCATCTTCACTCATCTGGTGTAAAACTTGTATTATATTATTGTAATGTAAACTTCTAGTTGGTTTTCGCCTTCATTTTTCTCCGGCGAAATTGTCCTGTTCTCATTTCAATGTAAGAAGTTTGAAATCACTTCAGCAAATTGAATCAGCAGCGAGTTTTAATACGGGTTTCACTGTTTGAAAAAAGGTGGGAAACGTGCGTCGAAACTAAATACGACCAGTTTCACTGTTTGAAAAAATGGCGGGAAACGTGCGTCGCAAAACTAAATACGGGTAGTTTCACTGTTTGAAATAATGGCGGTAAACGGGCGTCGCAAAACTAAATACGGGTAGTTGCATTGTTTGAAATAATGGCGGGAAACGTGCTGCATCGCAAAACTAAATACGGGTAGTTTCACTGTTTGAAAAAATGGCGGGAAATTTGCGTCTATTTTCCGACTAAAGAAAGAGAAACACAAAATACGAAGATCGTATAGTTTTATTTCTTTAATAAAACTGCAGACTCTCACAACTTGGCGACTCCTAAACGTCATTTTCGTGCTTCATAGTACGCTGAAAGCACACTTGTCGAACAATCAGAACGCCTGTAGTATCTAAAATATTTTATAATCTCATTTGATGGATTTACAAACATTCATTAAACAAGCAATTTATTTGGCTGAAAATTTGTCAACATGTTCTTCCTTTTTATTTACATATATCTACAAGCTGTTTCCCCTTTTTATTTTTTTACAAAAATAAATGCGGCAACATAAACTATCCAAATGCATTACTAATTTATTTTATACAGAATGATCAATCGAAACGCAAGTTATACGTCAACAACAGTCAATCTGTGCAGAATTTTTTTACAGGAAAGCTTCTCCATCTTCTGACATCACTGCGCCTGCCTTCCAGGTGACAGCGGTGCATTACAAGTAGAGGTTTTGCATACCAGATACGGTGTCTTGTTCTACGTACGACTGTGAGGGGATGAAATATTTCTGTGATGTTCTAAGGGTTAGCAGAGGGTGTTGCTTGGCAGGCTCGTAAACGTCTCTATCATCTTTGTCGGGGAAAGGATTCAGTGTGAGTGTGTTTAGATGCAGGGCCATGTTGTTGAATATGATCGTCTTTCGCGACTGATAGACTGGCAAGTGAACGGCTGTGGAATGCACAACAAATGTTTCACAACGTAAGTAACTTAAGTTGCGGTAATATAAGTAACAAAAACGTCTAACTAACGTCTACTGTGCGTTTTACCTTAGACGTACCTAACTTGTCTCACAGGGCTCCCTATATTCATTAACATAACGGGTGACTGAACCCTTTGATTGCCATTTGTGAAGGTTTTTTTACCCTCTTTTCAAAGTTTTAGAGTCATCAACTTTTTCAACTGTAAAACTGGTTGAGGTTAATTCCAAAGTAAAATACATTCGATTGCGTTACAATGTTTATTTCACAAAAACTAACCATAGCTTGTGGTACACACCAAGTTCTTCATTTATTTTGACTTCCCTAGCCGCTATATCAGTGTTGCAAATTTCAAGCGAACTGAAGAGAGTATTAGGGGGTATTCAAACACCCAAACTGTGAGAGTCATTCTCATCCATAAATTTGTTTTCAAGGGGTATTTTCAGGCTTAAGTGCTTGAAATACGTGCACAATGTCCGTCATCGAGAGCCCTGTATCACAACAAAAAAGTGTGTTGCGAGTTGCAGAAATGTGTTACAAAAAGTAGGGTCTGCAAGGAAATATCCAAATGTTACACATTTTACAACGCCAAGGCAAACTTGTTTTACATTTCCTACTGAGGATTCTATTCAAGTAACTTATACATCTGCAATCAACATTAAACTTCTCCATGATTGTTTCGGTAACATTTTGTTATTGCTCACAGCCTCTCAAACCCGAGGCATCCCGTATCTCATAAACACGGGTTGTGTTCCAGTTTTCTGATAAGTTCTTTCGTCACAGAACTTAATCTCCAGAGCCACTGAAACAACATTTTCAGATACCTCTTTCGCGCCCTTTGGAACCTTGAATGACCTTGAAGTTCCTGTCAGCATGAGTTCAACTCTCAACTAATCAGGAGCGCCGGAAAGTAAATTTGTTGCAAAATAAGTTCGCCCTGGCGTAGTAAAACATGCAACTTTTGGAGTAAAACGGATACGGTTTTTAAAAACAGGGAAACAATCGGACGTTATTGAAAACTTTAATGCTCGCGCTTTTACCAGCAAACGTGTTGTTGAGAGGACGACTTCTGCTTGAACTCTCGACAACGAGTTTGCTTGTATAGGCGCGCGCGCGCGCTTGAAATATTGTACTGGTACTCATACTCGGATCTAAAGGTCTCTACTGACTCCCCCTGGACGGGACTCTAATCCATCGCAGGTCAGCCCCCAGCAGAAGCTGGTACTCATTTTACCGACCTTGTAAGGATAGGAACTTTGGCAGAAAAGAAGTATACAAATGTTCAACACTCGGCTGAGCCGGAGTTTGAACCTAGGACCTGTGATTAGAAGGCATAGATCTTACCACTGCGCCAACCACGCCGTCCTACGTAATAGCTGAGGTTGATTGCATATTGTAAAATTTAAAGGGTTAGTATCAACACTGACGTCTTTACTGAAAGAGTATCCAATACTTACATAGAGCAAGAGAGGTCTCTCTCTCCGGGTGACAGTGACTACAATGTGTCTCACCAAGTCTGGCAAGGCTTCGTTTGCTGTCAGACACAAAATAACGACATTAATCCACACATAAAAAAATTCCAAGGACAAGGGGGAGTGTTATCAAGACATTTAAAGAAATTATAATGACAGGGCACAAACAAGAAAAAATGTTTGACTGTTATCAAAATATCTTTGACAGTCCAACTAATTTATGACCAGTCATTATCAATTTTCGAGTTAAAAACATGCAAGAAATTTTTATGAGCATTGGTTCTAAAAATGACCACCGATTTCCCCTGCCAGTTCAAATACTATTTTTTTGCCAGCTCCCCAATTTGACCTGCATCTTAGCAGTTGGCAGGGAGTCGATCCGCGCCCTATAATGATAATGTGAATGATAACAATAATGATGACAAGGATGATGATGATTATGTTGATGATGTTGATGATGATGATGATGATGATGATGATGATGATGATGTTGATGACACTGATGTTGATGATGATGTTGATGATGATGTTGATGATGATGTTGGTGATGATGTTGGTGATGATGATGACGATGATGATGATGTTGATGATGATGATGATGATGATGGTAAAGATGATGACGATCACGATGCAACAAGTTCGAGCAAGCCTTTACAGAACACAGTTACAGGATTTTATAAAATCTTTTCCCAGGAATTAAGATGGCCCGATATATGAGCCTGCTCTAAAACAATACATTGTCCGATGTTTGTTTTCCAGAGTGTGTGGTCTGCTTGAAACTTTTTCCCCCTGTAAAGGCATAAACCGAAATAACATAACGGATTATCAAGAGAGTCGCAATTTTCGAATTTCGAAGAAATTCAGAACCATAAAGGCGGCAAATAGTGCGTATATTTGCACAAACAAAACTCTGCTCGCATGCGCCGTGTTGAACACGTGCTGAAAACACTCAAACTGCGCATACTCAGTAAATTCTCCACACAAAAAAAACCGATTCCATTCCTATACTCGTTGCCGACCGGCAAGCTAGTCAAACTCAGTACCTGTGTATATCGGGTAGCACAAGGACAGTGTTACGAGAGTTGTCCATAGGAGTAGGAGAGACTTTCTTAGCCTGTCTCGCTTTCGCTCTCTCCAGTTCTTCCTGTAGCTGCACTTCACAAAAATAGTTGATTGCCTCTACAGGTGTAGCTTTATCTACCGCTCCTTTCGCCAGGATGTCCATTTCAAACGAAACTTAATAAAGCACAAGAATATGAAAATTAACAACAGTAAATTATCAATTTATTCTTTATCGCTCAAGCTTAGTTGAACTGTCTATCAGGTGGGGGAAAGAAAACCTCCCTTTACATTATTTGCTTCATTAGCATAAATGTGCTCTTTTTTCTAACTGAAATACAAACTGAGAAATACTGGTTGTTAAAAGAGCTTTCTGAAACAAACCTCTTCTGAAAAAATGAGACCGATATGTTAAACACTCTTTTTGTTTTTTGTTTTTTTAAATAATAGAAATTTTACAAAGAATGTAAGAACTCATTAACGGTTTTACCACCCAGTTGTTTTGCGTTTTTTGGACATCGATATTTTCTTTGAAACTGCATGGATAGAACCGGGTCCCTAACCTTACTTTCTTTGCCTTTCTTGGGTTTTTGAAAATTCGATTTCTTTTTATTTTGGTCAAGTTCTTCATAGTTGTCCATATAAAGTTGTATGCTAATGAAACAGAATGTAAACAATGAGATCAGCAAAGTCTCGCCAAAAGACTATAACGTAAAATTCCGAAAACAAGCCCCGGGTTTATTTTCGGTCAAAGAGCTTTATTGCTGTATATTTTCTAGAGGGGTCGTATATTCGGGAGGGAAAGGAGGATGGGGGG
>JAOCPT020517761.1:0-11887 GCA_026546935.2 Palythoa grandiflora
GTTGCTGGTCAAGCAGGAACAAGTGGAACAAGTAGTGTGGGAAGATACTCTACACAAGTCCGTGCCGGTGGAAAATCCGGTCAGCCAGGACAGTGTAATACAAAGGGCGCAAGTTACCATGGAGGGGTGGGTGCAGGCTGGTTGGGACAGGGTTGTCCACGAGAGGCTTCTAATCATGGGGAGAGGGGAGGGTCGTGTTCTCAGGGATGGGTTGGAGGTCGCGCGGGTGGAATGAACAGCGGTCTTAACGGAGGACCCGCACCAGGTGCAGTTGGAGGTTTTGGTGGAGGAGGGGGTGGCTCAGAAGACAATGGTGCTTCTGGAGGTGGCGGAGGATATTCTGGAGGAGGTAGTGGTACACATTCATATCAAGCTGGTGGGGGTGGAGGTTCTTACTGTAGCGGATCGGGGTGTAAAGGTGCGACTGGAGGAAACAGCAAGGACAATGGATTTGTAACCATCACCTGGTTCAGTGCTGCGTAATCAGTGAATAATCACTGGAACGTTAGATGGAAGTTGTAATTTTACGTTGAAGCGACAGGAAATCAAAAAAAATTGTAAAAACCTAATTTATTAGAAATAAAATATTCTCATTCTTGTCATTGAAATGGAGTGTTTTCTTTATCCACACTGGGAGATAGCATTTTTGGGGCTGTTGATATCGCAAGTGTAAAATTCAGGCTGTATTTAGAAACAAAGATCAAAATAACTCTCGTTGTCTTAGTGCTATTTTGTTTGTCACATGTGGCACCAAGGCAAAATGTGTCCTGAATCAGCGAATTTTACCTTCCATAGTTCAAAAGATCTATTTCTTAGATTTAGATTTTTCCAGTTTTCTAAGTGATGTACGAGCTGCTACTGAATCATTAAAAATATAGTTCTTTAAAAAACGAGTTAAACAAATGTCTCCATGCTTTTCACAGTTGTGTAAAGACAAAAAAAACCCTAATACTGCGAATCGAATACCGAATGATCTTAGATAGCCGCCATAATTTGCTCGGCCTTAACTCGCTAATTTCGTTTGTTGTGGAAAGTAGAGGTCGACATTGCTCAATCCTAAATCTTACTTCATATCTTAGAAATTTTCACTTCCGCTCAGAAGCACTTATAATTCTCCCTGCGTGATGTTCAGTGATGTTCGAAGAGCTCGCTCGACGATCTTGATTGGACGAAAAACAAATCTGCTGTCAGATTTCGGCTGGAGTTTCGATCATGCACAGAACCGTGACTGTGCCCCTATAAGAACAAGCTTAGGCTGAGGCTTGGTAACTAGGAAAGTGTTTGTGCTAGAAAATTGACTGTTCAACAACGAAGCTCGTTCGCCTATACATTTAGCCGTTCCATTTTCCAATACCATATTTTGTTTTTTTTTCTTCAATAAAAACCGCTCACAAGAATAAAAACAATTTAAGAAAAAATTGAGGCTGAAGTCGCCAAAAAATTAAGAATGAGCCTTGTAAAAATTTACCGGTTCTTATTAAAAAAGCGTGTAATTGTTAATTAGAACAGGGCTAACGTACTCAAATCTATACAGAGTGTTTTTCATTAACCCGTGAAACAAAGTGGTATTTATTATAGTGTACTAGTCACATAAAAACAAAAAAGTAGTTAAGGTGCAATAGTACTAAACACGCTTAAAGTATTTCACGGGTTGATGAAAATATTCCATTTTCAGTTTCATGAAATCGAATGAAAAGTTTTTCGCTTTCACTATCGTTGCTTGGCGTTTTCGACCATCCACACTTGACCACTGGGTCAGAAAACATCCGTTCTCGTCACCAGGCATTGCTCGACCGTGCTTTCACTACACTACGGACAGAAACGGTGTCATACAAATGAGCAGTGACGTAAACGTTTTCGAGAAAACCTCGTTTTCGCCCGTCCAAGCGAACATGTTGCACTTTCGTTTTCGAAAACTTCTACTCTCGAAAGCATTTTCGAAAACCTTCGTTTTCGGTACATAAACCTCCATTTTCTGGCGATCGTGTATTAGTGTAGATGGAAGGCGAAAACGGATAAAAATGAGTTTTAAATTGAAACGCATTAATGTAAACAGGGCCTAAGATTAGAAGGGTGATAGCAATAGGCTCTTGCTAGCTGCTTAAACTTTCAGCTTTAAAATCCTACGTTTTTAATATATAATTGACAATTTTATTCAAAGCAAGAGATGTCGTAGGCCCAGTTACTCGGTTAACTAATCTTATACAAATCAGCTGGAGCCAGCCTCTTTTGATTTAAAATTCAAAGCAATTTGCATTATTGTTTGCTCAAAAACTTTTAAAATTACTCTTTAAAATACGCGGATTATGGTTCGTTTATGGGGTTACAATAATAATAA
Organism: Palythoa grandiflora; assembly: GCA_026546935.2. NCBI lineage: Eukaryota > Metazoa > Cnidaria > Anthozoa > Zoantharia > Sphenopidae > Palythoa > Palythoa grandiflora. The sequence goes on from JAOCPT020517761.1 coordinate 2,339, forward strand.
TAATACCAAAATCAATGAAAACTAAAAAACCGATACTAATAATAATACTAAACATAATAACAATAGTAATAATAATAATAACCCTAACAATAATAATAACAAATGAAATATTATTATTATCACTGTTACAGGTATTAAATATAACTACAGAAATGAACATGCAATTTAATGTCAGAAATGTGCAATACTTCTTCTTAGGTTTGGGGTTCTAATAGGAACCCAAAAAATTCGGTCCTGGGGGCTATAATTCCCTACGAAATTTTGATTTCCACTTTGCAATACTTACAAATTAATGTCCAGATTCACTAATAAAATAAACATGTGAAATCCAAATTCCAGCCAAACCAAGCTATAGCAGGTAGGAACAGGAACATATATTAAAAACTTAACCCTGGATTAGCAATAATCGGGTTTTTATGAACCTTGCCCTGGTTCTGGTGACGGAAGGTAGTTTGTTTTCTTTTTATTACAAACACTGAAATATAAACTCAGTTAACTCAATGTAAGAAACAAATTTAAGGTGATAATGAACACAACGTTTTCCATTTATGGGAAACCTTGCTATTTCAAAATAGTTTTTTGGTTCATTGCACGAAATGTCACTTTTTTTCGTTTAATTGGCTAAATTGCGGCATAATGATTGTATATTAATACATTTTTATAATAAAGCATCAAAGTTCTGTTGTTGTTGTTGTTAGTGTAATATGAATGGAGGCTTTAGCTAGAAGTGTTTACACAAAATGATTATTTGCTAGATATTACAACATACTAGAACGACTGTATATTTCGATTGATCAGCCGATATTACTGAGCCAAAGAAAGTTGATAGTTCCATAATTAAGTCAAATAGGTATTTGGAGCAAGACAACGAGATGTTAGATTAAATTTTACACAAAAACAAGCTCTGATGACTAATAAGTCTTGACACCTGTTACTCATGCACAAGCTGATTAGATGTGAAAAAATCGCAAAGTCACAGTGAACGCCATCATGCGGCGTGAACTCACGTCAGTGGAACAAAAGATTTAATAATCTAAAAGCACAATCTGTGGCCTTCACTCTGTAAAACATTTCCAAATATGGAAAACTTGATTTCCTAATGGTCAATTCTAACATTCCAATGAAATATTTGACTCAAGATCTGAAGGTATATAAGGAACAAGGGATATAACGTTTCATCCATTCAGCAAATTACAACTCTGAGAAGACGCCAGATTTGCGAGAGCTTCCCAAAAGACAGGTTTGTATTATTTATCATGTCATATTCTTCCACACATTGTTTTTATTGTATCAGTCTGCCTTTGGTTTGGTTCACCGTTCAAGCAAAATAAGATTTTCCCGCCGCTTGATTCAGTCTCAAGGCCCAGTTTTCAGAGGCCAAACACCGCATGTTACTGCAACTATAGTTTGTGACTGAGTAAAAATTAGCGCTAAATTTGCCTTTTAACTATATTTTACCAAATAGATTTTTTCAAGTATTTCTTTCTTAGTAATCTAACGCAAAGCCCACGTCAGATACAGGTCCCGTAACTTTGTGATCCTAGTACTCTCCATGCACTTATAATCTCGGGATAGCTAAATCGTTGAATTTAGTTCGTCTTTCAAAGGAAAACGTTTCAACAATGCAACAACTTGAATAAACCTTTTAATATACTTTTCAGATACTGGTATAATTATTGCTATTTGATATTTCGATATTAAACTGGCATTTTCAACATCATTTATACACTTTTCTTTTCATAGAACCCAACCGATTAAGAAAGACTGTGTAACAGTTCAACCGAGGATGAGCGGATTTGCACTTCTCTTCCTTCTACCTGTTGTACTCGGATGCGTAAAGGAACCACCGAAACGTGAGTAATTACCCGAGGTGTCCTCAATGGGTTAATAATATAAAAGCGATTGAATTTGATTAAAGTTGAGCAACACACAAATTTAGCAAGTTTTCAAAACCTGGGAAGATTACTGAGTTATTTTGTGTAGTTAAATAAAAAGCTCTATTTCATTTTGCACCATTGTTTTCGTAAACATCAAGTCGGCAAACTGCAAAATTGAAGTAAACCAATACTGTCTTTGCAAAAGCCTCGACTTTGGCTTACTTAAAGCTATTCTCTTAATTTATTGATATACTGGCTGTCTTTTAATAATATTTTTTGTTGCTCTTTATTGAAAGACAGACGGAGATTTGTCTTTCCAGCCTAATCAATTACTCCCATCAGCAAGAAATATTGCCATAAAATTGCCAAAGCGTATTAAAGTTTCCATGGTTTGATAATTGAACAATTTTCGCGACTTGAAAAACGGAATGCGCTCTTGAAATATTGATGAAAAGAAAGAAGAAATACGAAATATGCACTTGGTTTTTGATAAGATGCTAAGGAAATGGGGAAATAGTACCTAAATACTTTGTAGAATCTTGTAGTTTTGTCACCAATCTGAGAAGGGCGAAGATTAAATAACCTGCTCATAGCGAATTGCTTGCATCATCTGACAAAAATATTGAAACTGCATTTCTCCTCTCATATTTTAAAACGTTTTATCCAAACAACTTCTAAGAAGGTTCAAAATATTGCCAGCTGGACTTTGGCTTTCGCTTTTAGGGAAAATCTGATCATCTTTGTGTTCCCCTACTATATGTTTATCCAAATAAGAACTTTTGATGGAAAAGTTTTTTTAAAAGTCGCTCACTCATTTGTACTTGTAATCTCGTGCCTGCAGCCTCGGCTTCATTTCACACCAGTAAAACGGGACGTTTTGGGATCATCAAAAAATACACCATTGTAAAAACTGGACAGTACCTAATCAAAGCCGGTGGAGCGCGAGGAGGAACGCATTCCTACAATTACGGTTACAAACCTGGAACGTACTACGGAGGCAAAGGGGCCACCATGGAGGGGAGGTTTCGTTTGTCTGCAGGAACTGTACTAAATATTGTGGTTGGACAACGGGGAGGAAACTCGGTCGAGGTGAAAGGCGGTAGAAAAACCACTTTGACAGCGGCACAGCTGAAGACCTCGGTGGAAGACAATGCAGGAACAGGGGGAGGGGGTGGATCATTTGTCTATAAGACAGATGATACTTTGCTTGTTGTAGCCGGTGGGGGTGGAGGTGCGTCGGGAGGTTATCATGGCGTTGCTGGACAAGCAGGAACAAGTGGAACAAGTAGTGTGGGAAGATACTCTACACAAGTCCGTGCCGGTGGAAAATCCGGTCAACCAGGACAGTGTAATACAAAGGGCGCAAGTTACCATGGAGGGGTAGGTGCGGGTTGGTTGGGACAGGGCTGTCCAAGAGCTGCTTCTAATCACGGGGAGAGGGGAGGGTCGTGTGCTCAAGGATGGGTTGGTGGTCGTGCAGGTGGAATGAACAGCGGTTTTAACGGAGGACCCGCCCCAGGTGCTGTCGGAGGATTTGGTGGAGGAGGAGGTGGTTCCGAAGACAATGGAGCCTCTGGCGGTGGCGGAGGATATTCCGGAGGGGGGAGTGGTACACATTCAAACCAAGCCGGTGGGGGTGGCGGCTCGTACTGTAGTGGTACGGGATGCAAAGGTACTACTGGAGGAAACAGCAAGAACAACGGATTTATAACCATTACCTGGTTCAGTGCTGTGTAATTCGTTTACATTAGCGAATATCTCAGGAATACTTGATCAAAGATTATGCTTTTTACGTCGGAAAGAAGAATTAACACAATTTGTAAAATACTATGTTTGTTATGAAATAAAATGTTTTGATGAACGATGTCTTTTGATTTTGACGTGTCGTCTTTAACAATGTTTAAGGACCATTTATTGTGGCAACTGTATAAATCTGTCGCTTTTGATCTGCAAATTCGAACTATTCTAGTTGTTGTCGTATCGTTAGAAATTGGCATTCAATTCAAGAAATTTGTTCTACACTTTATTTTGAAGACAGGATTATGTTTGCTTGTGTCAAGTGTGTGACAGGTTCTGTTTTGCAATGAAAATATAAAAAAATAGTCTCAGCATTTGGAACTCTCAACCGCCAGGTTTAAAATTGTCCAAGCTGGATTTTGAAAATGTTGATACCAGGAGAGACTAGTTTCGCATTCCTAGTTGCCGCTGACTTAAATGACTGCAGATTCTTGTGACTTGTGTACAACCACAGCACTTTACGACGTTTTTGTTTGGTTTTTCTGTTTGATTTTTTTGAAATGGAATTGAAGCCTTTGCTGGATTTACTGAATAGCGGATTTAGATATCTATTTAATCGAGCGACCTTATATTGTCTTGTCGACGTGTGAAAGCACTTCAGTTACTGGTCGAGTTCTAATTTTCCATTGAATAATTGAGCTTGCTTCCCGAGGGACTGCCAAGTAATTCTAAAACAATGTAGGTTATTAAATTTTCTTTCAAAACAATTACATTCAAGTTATTGTAATGCTTTTGGTTATTCTAGTTCAGGAATCTTGAAACAGGTTTTATTTCAGGGCTGAAAAGCTAGAGCTATTTTGTATTTTCCGGCATGAATCGTTCTGAAAACTTGCATGCAAACGCCGCTTACCATATTTGCAGATTATGGTATATTGGCTCATATACCATAATGGCTAAGCCAATAAAAAGTCTTGAATCGCATTATGCAATGATCCAGTTTTTAAAACGAGGCTAACACTGTGCAAAAGTTATTTAGATCAGCGGCAACTAGGAATGCGAAACTGGTCTATTGCACTTTTCTCTACCACAAGACTTAGGACTGAGTTTGACTATCTAATTGCTTGCCTGAGCCGGTTAAATTTAGGTAGTTTTCGACTGTTACATTCATGGCGCCAGTCGGGCGGCAAAGACAAGCAGCAAAGATATCACGTGTAAGTGTTGTTTCAAATTTACGATATTCCAAAGACAGGTTATTAAAGCGGTTACCTGAACAAAAGTTGGAAACCTTTTAGGTCAATAAACTGTTTTGCTATTTCAATAGACCTAATCCGTTGCCCTCAATGTTTTCCCAATAAAGTCCTCTTGGGAAATAAGGTTTATTGTTTCAGATGATGAGAAAAACACGAAAGTATGTTCAGTTTAAAAAAGAACCTCATTTCCCAAGACGACTGTATTGGGAAAATATTGAGGGAAGCGGATTAGGTCTATTTTTAACCGTTCTTCAAGCCACTCGGTTGCCTGTAAGAGAAAAAAGAAAATTAAATCCAAAGCTTTTCCAAAATAAACTGTTCCCAGTTTTTTCGGGCGTTTGCTGCAAATTATGTTACATACATACTCAGTAAAATACATAATACAATTAACTAGTTCACCCATTTGTTAAATTCAGAACAAAAGCTGATGTCTAAATGCTAAATATCACTTTTAACATCACGACATTCGCAGAATAAATCAGTCGCCTGATAAGTGTAGCTCAAGCTACACGAAACAATTTTGTAGCAACGGAGTAACCAGGATCACCGTCTATATTTATTTATTTACTTAGTAAAATATATATATATACTCGCAATCAGTAGGTTTAAGAGTTTGTGCATCTTCCTTAGTCTCAGTTCAAACTTGGAACCTCGCATGTGCTTCGAATAAACAAATTTTACTGTTGTGCCTCATGCATTTGCATTATGTGGGAATCAGCAACCATCCAGAGGGGTTGATCCCCGGGGATCCTGGGAGTTTTGTCAAATTGGATTTTGCAAAGCCCCAGGGATAACCTGTGTGGGGGACACTGATATTTTGAAAAGTATGTGACCTCTCAGCCGACAAAATTTTCATGAACTCGTCAGACTGTTCAATCTCGAGAAAAAAAAAAGTGATATTTAACTATGAATTTTGATAAATGTGCTGTCGAAATTACAATGTGGCCGACAAAAAAAGAGCTATAACTAATATTGAAGGGGGGAGGAGGGGTTTCACTGACTATAGAGTATCTAAAACGAAAACGAAGTAAAGGACGACAGCGAGAATGAAAACGAGAATGAAGACGGAACGAGAACAAAAACCAGACAAAGAACGAAAACGGTGGACTCGAGAACAAAAAGGTGACCTTTCACGCAGTAGCAAACAGTTACTTTAAGATCACGAATATTTAAAGGTTTAAAACCTAAACTAACTGGTTTTAGTAGTTTTGCTGCTTTACTTCACTCACGCTTGCTATTCGCTCGCGGCATGGACCCTAATCGAATTCTGCAAGAATGTAATAAGTAAAGCCGACTAGCAATTTGCTACTTGCCCTGTTTATACAGGGTTGCCACTATTTACTGGATGTGAAATTCAAGGACTTTTCCAGGACTTTTTTAAGCAAATCCAGGCCCTTCTTGATCAAATAAAACTTATCTGCTTTACACATTCGTTTCAAAAATCAGTTCAACAGTATACATACTATATTAAAAAGCTTAAGAAGGTTTGTTTCTGGACAAAAAACCAAGCCTCCCAGAGTCGCGGTTTTATTTTACAATGTTCCTTATTTTTATTACTTTTGGAAGTTAAGAAAGAAATTTTTTGCTCATTCCAGGATTTTCAAGGACTACAACGCAAATTCAAGGACTTTCCAGAATTTTCAAGGACCGTGGCAACCCTGTTTATAGCAAAACATCTTGTCGCTCAGCCGTTCAACATGCTTTTTGAAAGAATTAATGATTATTTACGCGTGTCAAGTTGCAGAACGTGAACAATCACGTCACCAAAGACTTGCCTTTGGGAACAGAGTTGATTATGCTCATGATATCTGTAAAAATTTTACCCTGCCAAGGCCAAGAGAGAACGAAAGGAGACTGCGCATGCGCGGCGACTGCTAAAAGACTAACTCGTTCCCAAGCTCACTCCTCGCAGTTGAAAATAAATAGTTTACGGTTCCGGTACGAAAGCGCTTGCTGCTTCAAAACAAAACACGTGTTTGGATAATAAAAAGAATTTTTAAAAATCTTCCAATACTCCAGTTAAGGAATGTATCAAGAGAAAATGACTCTGTTTGCTTAAGTTGTGGAACTTGGCCATCGTCTACATATCTGGCTTAGTGACCGCTCCTCAATGTAAACAGAATGGTCGAGCATTTGAACTCAGATCACCTGGCTGGTGATTCTGGGAACAGCGTTACAGCAGGAGAGACTTCTTACGATTCAATACTAACATTTCTTCGATAATGAATCAAAGGTTTCCCCAACTCTTTCCAAAAAGAAATTCGATTTCTCATGAAGGCTCTAACTCTTTTCGACTAGGTTCAACAAGGTATTCTGGATCTATTTTCTCTGCAGATATCTTGTAACGAAGTCGATTTGATTTCGGTAAAGCTTACTTGAATTTAGTTTATCACAATCACTATAACACGCTGTATCACTATTACCATCACAGAATATCTGACATTATCTCTTTCTTTAAAATTTATTTCCTTTATCTTTAATCAAAGGGCACGTTAAAATTACGGAATATGTACACATGTTTGTAACTGGATGCCCAAAGGATCAAAGTACCAACTGAGCACCATGTTCATCGAAGTTCTAACTGAAGCCTGTTTTGAACCTCCTTCCTTACAACATCCTGTATTCCATTAATTTCTTCATCCGTAAATGTCCTGTCCATTGCCCTGTACGTGATTCTGAAGCATTGGCTCGCCATTTTGGTCTTGGGGTGAACGAACTCATCAATTTTCTCGACCTGTTAAACGAGTAAAATTTAAGAAGATAAATTATCAAAAGCAGCAGAAGTAGACTAGAACCGTAGTTTCCAGTTATCTCCAAATCTCAGGCGGAAAGGGAAAAAGTTCGAGATAACCGGAGTTCAACTTAAGCAAAGATGCACAAAATTTCATATATTTTATGTTAATTAAGTTATATACTTAATTTTATTTTGCATTTAAAGCGGACGTTACAACAACAACGTACATAGTACAGTTTTGAGGTTTCATCGCAGCCACACTTCAGAGTAATAACATGTTATGTAACTAATAACATAAGATATTGCATTGCGATCTTCAACCGAAATTATGTACCTACTCAACCAATCTATCGGAAGTTTAAAAAGGAAACTCTTGGCCTAAGAGAGAATGGCCGTATTTATACTAGAGACGACCTTAGCGCGCCGAAGCAGCTAATGTCGTCTAGTATAAATTCGAGAAAAAGGGAAGACGGCCTTGCCGTCAGACGACTTAGCCGTCTGAATTTAAGGGCGTCTGAGCGATGACCTTAACGCGTAAGGACGTCTAGCGTAAGGACGAGACGACCTTATCGAGACGACCATAACACAAAATTCGGTCAGACCTCAGCCTGAAACCGCGGCTCAAACAAGATGGCGGTCTCCTTAAAGAAGAAGCGTGTAGTTAGAGGGAAAGCTCTTTGCGCGCCAAAACAAGGTTTAAACATAAGGCCGTCTGTTAAGGTCGTTCCGAATTTACACTAGACGACCTTAAACAAAACTGTTAAGGTCGTCTGGACAACTCAGTCGTCTTCTAGTATAAAAACGGCCAATATAACAGAGCAATGTTATGCAGCGGTGTCATTTCAGGTGTTTTTAACTTAGTGGGAAAATTGCTCACTTCAAATGGTTTAGGCGAGTTTTTTTTTTTTTTCATTCACCAAAGATTTTTAAATGGCAAGCCCTGTTATTTGATGGTGAATTACTTTTATTTCCTTTTTTCAGCCTTAGTTAATGTTGATGAAACAGTGATACACAAGGCCTGTGAGTCTATGACAGAAAGCAGCAAAGTAAAGTCGATCCTACAGCTTGCCGAGGATAACGGGATGTCTACGGGCTTTGTGACCACTACTCGCGTGACACACGCGTCTCCCGCAGCTCTATACGCGAACAGTCCTAATAGAGATTGGGAATATGACGCCGCTCTGAAAAGTCCGACGGATAACACAAGCAGTTGCAAAGATATAGGTTTGTTGTTTAGTTTCAGCGTATCCCAAGCACAAAGCCAGAAAGACAGGTATAATTAGGCATTTTTCTAAAGAAGTGTTTGAGTGTGTTTTTCAGAAGTTGATTGGCACATGGATTGAAAACTAAGGAAGCAACCGTTGCACAGACCAGTCATGTTTTCGCAGACAAATGTTGAACCAGTGTCCTATAGTTATCGATATTTTTACATACTTTATCGAATTTTATCATGCAAAAAGTCTTTATAATTCGTCACCAAAGTAAATCATTTCTGTATTGACAAGGCAAAACCTCTGTCGAAAGTCTGACAGACAAAAATCCTCAGTATTGAAATTGACGAGTTCTGGTTTTGACTGTCCACAGCTTTGCAACTGATAGAATACAATCTCCAAAGTAAGACTGGCGGAATAGAAGTAATTTTTGGCGGAGGAAGGAGAAACTTCATTCCGAACAACGAAACTGACCCTGAACACGTAAAAAAGGCGGGAAAAAGGGCGGACGGGCGCAACCTCATTCGGGAATATCTCAGCAAGACTCCCGGGGCCCAGTATGTGTGGAATAAAACCAAGTTCGATGAAGTTGACGTAAACAAAGTGAACAACGTTTTAGGTATGATGTACAATTACTTTGTTCAATATATTAAATAACTTCTACCGTAAACTTCAAAGAATTCAAAACGCTGCTGCAAGGCTTGTTTTTCAGCTTCCCAAGTACTCACACGTCACTCCGC
>JAOCPT020517849.1:0-11886 GCA_026546935.2 Palythoa grandiflora
GTGAGTTACTGTTCATGTTAATCCATAATTCATTTAACTTCTTTCTATTTTTTGGTTCGCTTCAAGATATTAAAAAAATGATGATACTGCAGTGTTGACTTCTCGTTAGTTTATATACATTTGTTCATAAAATTATGAATATTTTAGAATTATATATTTTAGAATTCCTTCTTGCTTCAAGTCCTTATCAAGTAAATGCTGGTTTTAAACGTTATTAATAGAGTTTTAAGGGGTGTCAAAATTGCATGTTTTGATCCGTGTATAAGTCGAGTGCAATTTTTAGACGTGAATTTTTGGTGTTAAAAGGTCAACCTATACACAGCAAAATACGGTAAGCCCAAAATTAACTGGCAATTTTTGAACGCAGGTAAGGTAGGAGTATCTGAATGGCGAATAAAATTTGTGGGCACCTAAGAACCCTTGCAAATACATATGGTGCAATATTGCTAAATTTCATGATGTTTGTCAACTTACAACGTTTTTACAATCAAGAAAGATGTGCCTAAAGTTTACAAAAAGCTTAGATGCTTTGGAAAAGCCTTCGTGAGAGTGACTGAAAGTTGATCTAAGTTCAAGATGGTAAAAACATGATTTTGTGACTTTTAGGTGTCACACACTCTCATGTCTATATCTCTGAGAAAAATTAAATGCATTTTCTTTCACTGCACATCAACCTTATCCGATGCAGGAATTTTGGAGGAAATCAAAATTCTGACCCAGATCAAGTGGTCAATCCTCATGCGGACTGCCTCTCAACAGTTTTGCAATGATTTTATAAAGCTGAAAATAATTCACAAGTTTCATACAATTGATTGTGCTATGATATTTTATTTTAACTTTTGCCAGCTTTATTTACAACTCTCATTCAAACAACGGAAATTTAAGTGCTTTCTTGATTAATGTGGCTTTCTTTAACAAACATACAATGTTAATTGCTTTAACCTTGTATATTATTCACCTAAAACGTAAGATGACTACAGCTGAATAACTGTATATGTAGGGGAACTTCATCAGAACAAAGATCAATAACTTGCTTATAGTTGAAGATATATTACTTAGCTTGTCTACTGTTAACAACTAAGCCAATAAAAGCAGTCACTGTTTAAGTATTTAAAAACCTCAGACATTGTTATGTTCTGAGATAACCCACAATCTACTGAACACGACTTCTTTGCCAGTATTGTGTATTGTAAGAGAAAAAGAACAATGGTCTTTGCTTTAAACCTGCCAAATAAACAGTCATTATGGAATTTCCTGTAGAAACCTCACTCAAGGATGAATGTTCACTGACAAACTAGCTAATATCTTTTTCCCTTCTTGATTGTGCCAAACTTTCTCATACCAGTCCTAAGTGCAACATTTCATACAGAATTTCTACCTGATCATAACGTCTGGGATTCATTCAACTCAAGCTCAGCTTTAGGTGAGCGTATAATTAAAGATAAATATCCAGTGAAGAAATAAATGACGATCAAGTTTACATTTGTGACTCATAGGATTTTGGGCATAGGAATGCATCTTTCAAGTTTTACCCTTCATAGTGATAGTCCCAGATCTAGACCCTCCTTCATCAAACCCATGTATTTAAATTCAAACCATAAAAGAAGATGTAACAATTTTTCAAAAAACTATATGTTAATAGATTTTGTTTACAATTACAGTGTGCTAAAAATTCATATTAATTATTTTCAAAATGTATTCTGTCTATAACAATTTCCTTTAAGACTATCAAGAATATAACTAAATAAAATTAATCTCTACTAGGAAAACCAACACATAAATACATTATTTATTTGGCAAGTTCGATCAAATCGCTTTTAATCTATGTCAAACAAATGTAATTTAATATAAAGAAGGCTATGAGAGTCCAAAGCTGATATTCAGATCATTATCTCTTCAATAATCAAACCACAAATTAATGAAAGGCTAGGAACAATCTTTATCACAAGGAAAACAGAATGGGAAAATGTCAGTATTGGGACAAGTTTTGTCTCTTACAAAAGAAGTCTAAAGGAAAAGTCAGTTTTGGCAGCAACAGACGAAGGATACCTTTAGAGCTGATTTACACCTCTAACTGATAATACCTCAAACGACGCGAATGAAAAGAAAGCATTATGGATTTCATTCAGTTTTTTGTCTTGAGCAAAGAAAAAATACAGCAATAATTTTTGTACTTTCAGTACAATACAGTATTCAACATATTTTCATGATTACTGATTGCCTCGGTATATTAGCAATAAACAACGAATTCCTTAAGGACTCATAAAATGGAATTCGAATGTTGTAACAAAACTATTATTTGAATGAGTTCGTCACACTCCTGATCTATTCTCGGATAAAACATATTTGTTCCGAAATCATCTCCAAGGACAATTGAAATGGTGACAGGATTGATCTTAGGGTTGTCCATCACATCACATCAACTGCAGTTCTTAAAACTACAAGCTTTCCCTTTCTTTTGTCTACAATATCAATTAAACGTCAGAACTGTTCTTTGGTAGTTGACTTACCCCAAACAAACTAGCTATTACAGATGTTAAGCAAGAACTCAATGTCCAAACAATAACTGAAGGAACAAAAACTAAACAGAGTAGCCACCAGTTTTGTACCCGGGAATTATGTTAACGCCATAAAGGCTTCTTGCACACAAGTTTTCCAACCCACACGACCACGACAACACACATCACCATTAGTCAGATTAGTCCTCTCACTTCCATTGTCTCGACACTAATCACCCAGCTTGCCTGAAGGAGGCAGTCGTGATTGCCGAATAAAATATATTCTATGAATACGCACATTGTATCAAACGTGCATACAATCTCCATTCAGACTCTGTTCTGCTCCAGTGGTCGCCAATAAACTTGTAGTAAATAAAACTAAAGAATTTGAGCAAGCCGTGATCACCTTAGGAAACTTCGACAACCCATGTCCAAGTTTAATGGACAGAAATATTTACTGCGTGGTCGATGATGATAGCAGCCGATCTCATAGATCTGTCCCCCCAAACGCCTCTGCCAAATGCTAAGTCAATATAGTTTACGCTTCAAGCACAGCTCATTCATTGCCGTTCCATAAAAATCTATAAAAACTCGATGATCGACTGAACAACTTCCTGCCCGGGTAAAGCTGATTTACAAATAAATGAATGAAAACTGAACCCTTAGAGAAATTTGAAATAAAGATTACAAACGAGAGCGTTCTACTTACTCCAGTAATCGCACAACGACGCGACTAACTAAATTGCAACAGCTAAAAATCCGCTTCCAGACGACCAGTTCACCTGGTGGAATAGGAAAACCACTTAAACTATGAAATAAACAACTCACCTCGACAATTACAGACGGACCTAAGTCGATTTCTGTCTTTTTTTCTTTTTCTGTGTCGACCAGCAGGTCTTGTGGGCTTGGGTGAGTTATCCGTGCTTCGGCGACTTAGTCGGCCTGTCGTGTGTTGTTCATCCTGCTGTAAAGCAAATTTAAATGTCGTTTTAGTTTTTTCACACTTTTCTTTCTTTACAAATCAGCGCGAACACGACATTAACATCAAAATATATCAAAAAAAGATACTACTAAAGGAATGAACTTCAAAATTCGTTGTCATAACTCATAAAACTCTGCATCACAACTGGTCCATTTGAACTCATCTTACAAACTACGGTCGTACTCTGTACCTCTTTTAGAAGAGTCGCAAATTTCGATGCATCACTCGGCCTGACGGTTGCGTTCGCCGTTTCCGACATTTTTGCAAAGTCTGAATTGACATCAGCGCCGTTTGACTTATGCGGTGGTACGGTGGAGAAGTGTAGCCGAAGTGTTTTGTGACTTGACGAAAGCAAAGTTCTGTCCATACATTTTACGTTTAGTCTGCTCAATTCCCTGAATACGATCACAAATAAAACGATAAAGACAATATTACAGAGAAGTGAGAACAGCGTAATGTAAATCCATTTGACTTTCTTAAAAGTTGATGTTCCACACGAACATTTCCTGTGCGAGATTTGTTCTTGATCACTGCAATTTTCTGCTTCGTTCTTCCCCGACTGCTTTTCCATAATGGCTCAACTCACAACCACCACGTGTCGTTAATAAACTATTGAACGTGCAGTATGCAAACGCTCCAGGTTTTTGCGAGCTTTCCATGCGACTGATACCAAATAGCACCACACCAATCCTACTCCTCGCAAACCCTCAAGTTGTTGTAGATGTGGTCATTGATTGTGTGGGTAACATCAGCTTCAATACTCCTAGACCCAAAACGCGCCAAAATCTGCCGAAAACAATTGGTTTGTTCCTTGTCAGTCTTCAGAAGGCTATGCGCACACGTGTGACGGTGACCAAAACAAGGCAGTGTGACAACATGAAGTGCCTTTAACCAATCAGCACCTTGCAACCTTGATAAGGATCTGTTATGAATAATCGCTGATTGGTCGAGGACAATGGATATGCTACTCTTCACACCTTCGAACCAATGGTAAAGTCTCAAGTGTGGAATCAGAAAACACTTAAACGGTTCCTTTAATTGTTCGTTTGTCATTCAAATGAACCTTTTGTGATGTCTGCATTGGTTCACTGCTTCTTGCGGTGTACCTAAGATTGGAAGCTGGAATATGGCTCTTATAAGATCTGAAGTCGTCATTAACTTTTTGAATTACTCTAATAGTGTTGTGCATCCGGCTCTACAACTCTGTCAATTCGACCAAATAATAAACGGGAGGTAATTGTTCATGTTGATTCGTCACTAGTTTTGGCTTTCTGCCATGTATGTGCACTGAGCACATGGAATACATTACTGCAGTTTTCGTCAAATCAATCAGGTGACGAAGAGCTGTGTAGCGTGACAATGCTACAAAGACGGCTCGGGGGGCGGGTGAGCTTAACAACACGATAGTGAGTCAGATGCAAATTTCAATTGGGTTGGGTCATTTGCTCCTGTAGCTACCACGCGCACAACCCCTTTTTCATTCATTCTACTTACCAGACCTTTAAAAAGATGCAAGCGCTTTAACTTAAACCTGAAAACGCCCGAGTTCACAAGGGCATCAGGTTTTGAATAAACATTGTAAAGATCACCAGATAAACAGGAAATTGATAATCAAGTGTCTGAAAAACTCAAAAATTCCTCGCCAATTTTGCATGAGTTTCAAAGATATTTTGCGGCAAAATATATGACTGGAGCGTTTTATTGGCTGGCATGCTGCGGACATCAATGTATGAAGAGCGGGGTGGATATTTCACCAGTTACGCCAAAACTATTTAAAAAAGGCTGTCCCTCTCTGGAAGCTAACCTTCAACACTTCCGTTCAGTAAGTTGTGAACGGAAGTTTACTTAAGCAAGGCTTGAGGGTTGAACAGCAGGCAATAGCTTTATAATAAAAAAAAGGGTTGCAAGTCAAGTTATTTCTAACAACAGGCCAAAAGTGTAATATGTGGGCGTGAAGTTTTTCATGACGAAAGAACAGAAGGAATAGGTTGGGCTTCAATTGCATGACTTGGATTCCAGGAAACTGGAGCAGCCTTGCCGATAATATAATCATCAAAACCTATCTTTGTTCTATTGTCACTATGATTTCTGCGAGAGATGAAGGCGGGTGAATTAAAATGTAATAAAACAAAAGGCACTAAAACAATTCTCAAGTGCTTCAGCAACCACAAAACTGATTCGCATATTAACAGGTCCAAATGAATACTGATATAAGATTATAAGTAGGTAAATAAAGTAGCCATGACGAAACGGAGTAGAATGACTAGGAAGAGTTATTTTATGGGACAGCATATCATATCTCATATCTAACCATTTCCACACAGTCTACCAATTGCATGTCTCAGTCAGTATGTTATTGCATTATATTATTCCAGCCTTATGCCATGAGCTGATGTTGCTAAAAGTACAATATATCCGTGGCTGTATCAAGCTCCTTTTGAGGTGTTACACTCGGAATATATTTGCGAAAGATCCAACATTGCAACAATAAATGAGTAATGCTAAGTTTTTAAACGAACAAAAAGGAAAAAGAAGTCTGAAATTCTACAGGCATTCTGACCGCTTGTAACACTGGAAGTAAGGGAGAAAATCAGGGGCTTTTTCTCTGAAAAATGGGGACTTTTAGAGATAAATAGCAAGAAAATACGACTCAATACTAGGGGTTATATGTAAAAAAAACAACACTGCTTACATGTCTCTCACTGATTTTCAACTAAAAAAAAATTAAGCAATTTTCGTCGTAAAATGACTGATATGGATTGAATATTTGAGATCTGAAGCCACTGACTAGCACTGACGTCACGTCCGTACAGCTTGTGATACAAATGGAAGGATCATCCGCGGCTTTACAATTAGTCCACATATAAACTCCTGATGCGGATTCCCTTTCAATGACACCAGCCGCACTAAAACATGATCACAAAAGGGAAGAAGTAGAGATTTTTAGGAAAAACTCAAAAAATTGCCACAGAATTAGGGCTTTTTAGGGTACGCAAAAATAATTAGGGATTTTTAGGAATTTCATGCCTGCATGAGTTCTATCAACAAGTAGAACTGTCTAAGTTCGTCAGTCATTTGTATACAATAAAATGGAATGCGGATGGTTTTTTAAGTTTGGCCTCAAGCAAAAATGGAATTAATCGTTGAACTGCTAAGGTGTGAAACTTTTAGATTAGAAGAAGACTCTGACAATTGAAACAACCATGAAGTTGACAATTCTCTTTCATCAAATTTTAAAAAACTCGGACGAGCTTGAAATATCTGAAACAAGTAGTTTGGTTACATCGTTTACTCCACGTAAAAGTTTAAAATCATTCATGAAATAGAGAAATGGTTCAGTCAGCAATTTTCCTGGTGTTTAAGACAGTTTAAAAAAAGCTTTTAAAAACTGAAGATAGGATACTTTTTTGGATTTTAAATTTTATAATTTCTGTCTAGAATATTTTAGTATACTGAAATGCAAAACGCTTTTGCACACAGACGTATATTTGCAGTTGTTTGTTGTCTTTTCTTAAGCAAACTAACTCCAAAGAAAAACAAGCAGTGTCAACTTGAGATTAGGTTTTGTGACTAAACAATGGTTCACTTGACGAAACACGGTTAAAGAAGCTTAATACAGAACAATGAAACCCTGCTGAACCAGGCGAGCCCAATATCAACCTTAAGGAGACTAATGAGAAGAATAAATACTAGTGAAACTGCTAACGGCAGTTTTAGTAAGGGGATGAAATTTAAGGGTTTAGCTGTAAGGCCATTCCAACATCTGATTCATATTATCAACGATATATTGCACTTGTTTTTTCCGTATAAGATCACATTGGTTTTGATACTGAAGCCCTTCGATAAATCAACAAAATTATACCATTTTGCCTTTTCACGAGAACCAATATCGAATCCACAAAATTCTTGTCACATCACATTGACTCCACTCCAAACTATCATACCTGTCAATAAAAAATTCTAACAATAATTATTCGGCTAGTCTGGAACTTTATAGCACAACTGATTGACCTCGGGCAAGGAGCACAGCCACTGATCAGCACGCAAAGCCTAATTATGTACGGCGATGGTACCACGCACGTGCATCAAAGAATTAATGTCAAAATGCTCAAAACCTACTTGGCTACTTATGTTTCGGACGTCATTGTTACCAAGGAAAATGCTCCTATTTCCGGAGATTGACTCCCGTTTCCGATACTGGCCAATTTCTGAATTTAGAATATTGACGGCCTTCCTTTTTGTTTTGTATTATCATAAAAAGAACAATTTAAATTTTCTTATAACGGGTTTTAAGTTTAGAAAGATATTTCCCTACTACAAAATTAACTACTACAAAAAATATCTAGCAATACAATTAACAATGGAGTTCAATGCATCACCTCTGAAAAGTGTTTCAACCTTCCAAGTTACATTCTCCCCTCCCTGGGTTAGGTTGTTCAAAAGTGGGTTAATACTAGATTCAAAGAACTTTTTCTTTGCCATGGAAATATTTTTCTGCTTTTAAAGTGCTTTCAAAGCTTTCTGAGGAAGCAAAGTGTCAACCCTAGACCTAACACGCTTTTTTTATAAGAACCGCGAAGCTCATTGTTCTTAATTTTTTTTTTTGCGATTTCAGCCTCACTTTGTTCTTAATTTGTTCTTATTTCTGTGAGAGGTTTTTAACGAAGAAAAAACAAAATAAAACAAGCCATTGGAATATGTGCATCACACATGTATATTTGTACGGCCGAATTTAGAGGCGAACTACCTTCATTGCATTGTAGAGCAGTCTTTATACAGTGACTCTTTTTATGTTTTATTCTGTATCACTAAGTTTTAGTCAATTTTCTACTATGACAGTAACTTTCCTAGTTATCAAGCCTCAGCCTGAGCTTGTTCTTAAATTGTTCTTAAATTTTGGCAAATTTGAGGCTCGTTGTTCTTATAAAGTTGTATGCGTGTATTGCATCCTAAATCTGTGTCTTCAAGGTTGGAAACAGAAAGATGCATGGCTTAAGATTTTAATTCTGGGTTAGTGGTAATCAGCTTTTGAGCAACTAAGCTCAGGTAGGCAAATAACTTTTCCCGATTCTGTTGTTGCAAACTGTACAAAGTTAGGGGAACAGATAAACAAGACGTGTACTATTCCGGCAAGCTTGCCCGCTGATTTCTTACTGGATGTGTTTCTAACGTTTAACTGACGACTTTGCAGAACTGAAAAGCTGCGCCAGTAGACAGCACAAAAAGCTGATAGTAAGCTAGAAATAATAAATAGCTTTTATTTTTTTAAAAGGTTTATCATCAGGTGGATACATGCATGAAGGATGATGAAAGCTAAAAAGTTACCCTGGTGAAGAGCAAAACTTGTTTAACCCGAATCAGTTTCGGTTGCTGCATCAAAAAGTAATGAAAATTTACATTGGCACCGGCAATATAAACAAGAAAATTCATAAAAATTCAGAAATGTTCTTAAAAAGGTGGGGTAAAAGGTAATTAGCCATGCTTTGAAGTAGTACTTTTCCAAAATATCTTGTAGCTTGAGGATGATCGTTGAGAAGCCGTGCTGTGACACTGTTTTTAGAATTGCACATGCAGATTATGCACCTTTCACACACGATTAGCAGTTTGACTATAACCACCGTGTCCCTATGTACTGTAAGGTTTCCCTACCTTCAGCTAGGATAGAGAAACTATGCCCTATGACCTTAGAACATGTAGAACGAGTGGCAAAATACAAAAGCCCCATTTACACCACATGAAAAACCTGGACCGGACCCATAGAAAAGTTGGTACGGACGAAATATTTTACCGTGTAAACCTTCCGTACCATGTTTTCATGAAACGTGTCCGGACTTACTTTTTTCTGGTTTTGTTGCCATAGGCGGCTATGGCCCTAAAAACCGCGAAAAAACGAGTCCGGACCCTTTCTGCTGTTCGAAAGCGCTGTGTAAACGTATCTTCGTCGTCCGTAAAATCTGGTCCGGACACCGAAAATCAGCAGCGTAAACAGTGTGCAAATTTCGAGGCCCTGGGGCTCTTTTCGATCATAAACCACTATTTAGCTTTTTAATGGGTCCGGACCAGGTTTTTTCTGTAGTGTAAATGCGGCTTATCTCCAGTGGCACCCTCCCTCATGTAAACAGATTTTTCTTTGACCAGTTGATGTCAGCAAGTTAAACTTTGGCTTCCTCCCATGCGATGTTGTGATTGGCTTTAACAAAACCGATTCCTTAGTTTTTCTTACGTTCACTGAACCGCCTTTTGATGTTCTATTTTTCGTAATCCTATTTTTTTTTTGTTTCTTGTACAATGCTATACGTATAACTTTCTGTGCACTGATTGGCCACAAAGCAAGGTATGCAATACCATTGAACTCCGGGTTAACTTCTTCATTTGAGAGCTTTAGATTTTAAGAAGAAATTTGCGATTGCCTGATTGATGGAGGGTTTGGTTTCGGTCTTCAAGCATCGACAATCAAATGTTTAGCGTTAGGAGTTAGGGTATCTGTAGTCGCTTATAGAGCGGATATCACTCCTTTTTTGTCTCATGCTTTCGTTTGAAGCAGAGGTAGGGATTCTTTCTGCTCGATCTGTCAAGGATTTTATCATGGGTGGATTTTCGGTATACACCAGTACTAGCTAGGGAACTAATGGAAATCTTGCGTTTTTATTGGCTACGCTACAATAACCCTCGAGTAGCGAAATTTCAACCTACCAAAACAATGGCGGCCGCTTCCCGTTTTGTGGATAATTACTGAATAATTCCATTCCAGAAAAGACCAAAGTTTGGGGCAACTGAGTGTGACGCGTTCATTCAATTTATTTCCAAATAAATATTTCTTCGACATGAATTTGCTTTATTTACTTTATTATTACCTTTTCTGTCCGACTAGTTGGGTGATACTAAAACAACTAGACCCTTCGCCCTTAAGGGCCACTGATCAATAGCCCATTCGGCTTCGCCTCATGGGCTATTACCCTTGCGGGCTGCGGGTCTAATTGTTAAATATTTCAGACTGAAACTGTCTACCGACCATTTTAGTTGTAAACAAATGCTTACACGCCCTGACTGGGAACACCTGTATATAGCTTTTTATTTGTGTTTTGACGGAGCTAATTTTCTGCAGTCGTTGCTGCAGATAACATCGGCATCGCTCAACCTTGCCTTCAGACGACAAAATTTTTCGGTATTTCTTTTATGTTTTAACATCTTTAGGAAAACGTTGCACCCGAGTCAAAAGTTTTACGATTATTCTTGTAAGATCTTAAAGCACAGTAATTTATTTTTTCTTTTTGCGAACAAGTACGTTTAAATTTACAAAAGACCTGATGTGTCACCAGGATATCGATTTGCCATGCACCAGTCACTTCGCAATTCGCTCCGGTCTTGATCTATGTTGAAAACCAAATTCACACACACAAAGAAATACTGGCGATGTTTCCTTATACTATTCAATGTCGAGTGTGTACTTCCACCTCTGCAGGCAAAAGAGAATTTGGAGTTTTATAATGAACACGCAATTCCACAATGCGAGATTCAATGTACTGCCAAGATTTAACTGACGCATTGATCGAGAATGGATGAATATATAAAGCAAAATCAACTGTGATTACTTCTCATTTCACTTAATTTCATTCAGCAAATTAACATATGTTTCACACATTACCTTAAGAAAACGTCTGAAAAACACAGTTTCGTATTTTCATTTAAATTAAAGCGAGTAATAACATAGTTTGAGCATATTTCCAAGCTCGGTTGACGTGCTTCGTGAAATCAACACCAGTAGTACCAGTGGAAAGGCGGCTTCCACACAACGCGACCTCTGCAGCATCTATAAAAGCGCGGGTTGTAGTTTCTTGTGCGACAACAGTATCGACCAGACCCTTTCCATTGAATCGATCCTGCACAACACACGTAGAAAGATGGGTCGTAGTGTCCTCCTCCACACTTCGCGCTTTCTGCCAAGTTAACTGGAGTGAAGGGAAAAAAAACCAAACATAACGTTTTTTTGTTATAAGTTAATGGCCCTAAAGTGACTGGATTTCAACCCTAAAAGTAAATCTCTTTATTTCTTCATTGAAATAAATGTATTTTGAGCATGAAACATGACCGACTGTAAAATTAAATCAACTTCAATATTAGGATACAAGAAAATAACTCGATTATAATTTTTTCTTTCTGTATAATATTTCTATATCCAGAATAACAGTGTTTATGTTACACAAAACCATTGAAATGAGAATTGAGTGCATTAGATGTTTTATCATTATACAACATAAAAAACTTTTTCGATAACATTTTCAAAGTAATTTCAAACAGTTTACGGGAACCGCCAACTGCTTATAATCTGAATTATTATGCATTGAAGTTACTATCGAAATTCTGATTGGCTACAACCACACAGCTAAATCCTGCAGGCGCGTTTCC
>JAOCPT020517880.1:0-11886 GCA_026546935.2 Palythoa grandiflora
TTTTTTCGATTCTTGCATAATTAAATGTTTTTCAGTTTAATTTGCGTCTCATTAATATTCATACTTTCGATTATCCGAACTCTCGATTGGCCTGGTCCCAACGAGTCCGGATAATCGAGGTTCGACTGTAATGGTAATAGGACTCGACTTTCACGCCGATATTTGAACCCGTTGAGCAATTTAACGTTTGCCTATGGCTAAAAAACGGTCAGTTTGTTCATTTATATTTCAACATTAATTTTTTACTTGTTTTTGATAACGCAGGTACGAGATGAACTCAAGGATCAGCGAATGAAAGCTGTATTCAAAGCACACCCAAGTAACGTTCTTTATAACGCTCCATTTGTACCAAAAAAGTCGCTTAAACCCTGCACGGAGTTTGAAGAGTTTGACCTCAACACAGAGAGACGTCGGGAAGCGAGAGAAATTTACGAAATGGCAAAGAAAGAGCAAGCAAAAGCTGCAGAAGCGGAGGCACTCCAGAGAGAAAAGGAAAGAGAAGAGGAAGAACGTATTACCCTGATTCAATTAAGAAAACAGCTCGTTCACAAACCCAATCCCATCCGAAAGTTCAAAGGTGTAAAGGTTGAACCCAGCCAGCAACCGCTGACCATACCGGAGTCACCGGACTGGAGTGAACGAAGCAGGAAAAAAATGAGACTATAAATTTTCGATGTTTATCTTTTTTATTGGCTTGAATTGTTTACCAGCTCAGTCACAATATGTATATTTTAGTATATATAAGTTACTTATGATGTTTCCTTTGCCACAAAATAAACTAGTAGATACATATGAGTTTTTCATAAATAGCTTTCTAAAGAGTCTACTTTCTTGCTTTACATCTGGCTTTGCACTTAGGTAGCGAAGGGCACAAAAAGTAGTTCTGTTTAAACACGATGGATGGGTTCTAGTACTTGGTTAATCCGCCACACCAAGACGCTTTATTTATCACTAAAAAGTAATCTGCACACGATAGTTTGATGTTCACGCGAAAACAATTCAAACGAGCTTATGGAACTCTAACGATGGTCAAGTACGAGGTTTGTAATTATCAATGCTTCAAGTTTCTTTACCAAGTTGCCAGTTATCCAACTTTTGAAATTTTAAGCAAAGAAAACGTTTTCGATAATTGATGCTTCAGGCCTTGAACGGCAAAAGCGTTGTTCTTTCTGTGCGAAGAAAAAACGATAATGTAAATAGCTCCACTTGTAAAGTTTTTAGTGTTGCGTTCAAGATAAGCACGTAGAAATCTACTTTGTAGACGACTTCGCTTCTTCTTGTAGGCGTTAGTGTTTGAAGTTGAGACGCCTGGTTGGTAAAACAACTTTAATTATAAATATAATAAAGTGTTGATCGCTTAAATGGTGAGTTTATTGTCGTCTTATTATGCACCAAAATAACATATCGCCTCTGAACACACTTATCATTTCAAAGAGTTTTTAACTAGTGTTAAGGCCCGTTCAAACGGATCAAGCATGATGGTCAAACATTATCCAATATTGTTGGACGCAACTTGTTTGACCCGTTTGAACAGGACGATCAAACGTGTTGGATAATGTTCGACTTTGTTCAAAGTTGTCATCCAACATCGTCCAACATTTTCGCTCGCCTGGTGCTAGTACATTGTTGGATGGTGTTGGATTAATTTGAACACTCCGGCATTCAACACAATGCAACACTGATCAAACACCGTCCAATATCACCCAACAATATTGTATGTTTGAGCAGCATATGCATGTTTGGACCTTTAGGCCCTGTCCACACTCGTGAGATTTCGTTTGAAGCCGTATACATCTCGATGCGTTCAGGCCTTCTGTCCACACTAAAACTTTGAGCGTTTTCGGATAAACCGCTTCAATGTGAAAACGGTGTCGAAAGTGGATCAAAATGCGTGCGTTATCGTCTTCGTGTGGAGAGTTAAAACGCATCGAAATGAAAACGTCAATGTCAATGTCATCCATATCCTGTGAGTGGTATCCAAGCTTCGCGCACATAAGAAATCAACCTGGCGTCTCTTTTGAGAATGTGTACATCTTTCAATATACGTCACACATACCGTTTTTAGCGTTTTCCAGTGTTTTAGCATTTTAGTACGGACAGTTGAAAACGGTAGTGTAGACACGGATCGATGCCTTTTCAATGTCAACGAAAACGGAGCCAAATAAAAACGCATTCGATTGGACATGGCCAAATAATAAGGTACAGTTGTTTTTCTTAACCCGTGAAACAAAGTGTACTTATTAGAGTGCAATAAAAGCAATAAGATAAAGTTATTAAGGTATCATAAGGTATAATGGTACTAAATACGTTTCAGTGAAAACCACTCTACATGGCCATTTCTAATTTTTATTATTTTTCTACGGCATATCTTTAGCTGTTTTTTACTAAAATTGTTAAGCAAAATAAAACATTTTCATTCAAGTCGCTCCAAGGGGCATTCGAGATAGATGGCATTGTTCATTGACAATCCCGATGGGTGGTTGATTTGTTTATTTACGTCCACACAAGCCACCCTAATTTTCTTTTCCGCAAGGGAATTACTTAGAACTTTTAAACCACAAATGCTGGGCGGAAACCTATGATCCCTGATGTTGATTTTAAACCAAAAACGTTCCGAAACATTGTTCCGCTGTTACACGTTGAAACTTTTGGCTGAAATTCGTGTGCAACGACGAGCGAAATTAGTTTCACCAAGTGATGTTACATGGTGAAACTTTTGTTTTTTTTCGCCACAGCGTTCGTTGCAAAAGTAGAAAGCAGTTCTACTTTTCGTGAAACCTGTCTCGCAACGAAAATTCAAAAAAGTTTCACGAAACCGACTATGTTACACGGTGCAACACCTGGTGAAACTTGTTTCGCATCAATTTTGCACACAAGTTTCAGCTAAAAGTTTCAACGTGGTAACAGTCACTGTGGCTTAAATGGATTTTACTTCGGCTTTTATATATTTTATTACCCGTTGAATAGCGTTTTATGTCTAATTTAAATCGTTTTATTTGATGTTTAGTAGTTTGCTTATTAACCTGTAACGAACGTATTTAGTCAGCTGTGCTTTTAATGAAAGTTTTCTTTCGCAAGTTAACAATTCTCAATAGAAAATAATCTCCCTCCCCTCTCCCCCCGAAAAACTCATTGATTTGAAGGTTTTCTTTTTTCTGTGCGGATTCTTTCTCGACCCGTTTCTACGTTGCAAGTGAATCAAAACTGATATCATTGATACCACGTGTCAGTTACTGGATGTCTTTTTTAGAAGAAATAGACCTTGGAACCAGGAGAAACAATTCAAATCTGCTTCTCTGCAGAAAAAGAAAATGCAACATTTGCGTTAATCTCCAGTCTCCAAGAATCTGGAACCATTTCTTTAATTTTGCACAGCTTCCTCCCTTGGTTTTACGGGTCGAATTCTGTCTCTCGGCAGAGGAAGTAAGTCTCCCCACTGACTAACGTGACGTGCACATTTGTATACATCACTGCAAAAGGAAGAAAAGAAAATCATGTAAGCAGTAAGCAGCATGTAAACAACAGTGAGAACTTGTTTCTTACTGAAGATATTGTGCATGTTTTGTATTGGCCTATCATCTCTAATTTTAAATATTATGAAAAGTAAGTCAAAAATTTTGATATTGACCCAGTGCATAAAAACTAAGCGTGTAGATAACCAGATAGAAAAATAAATTCTTGTTTTCGGCAATTGTCAGATATTCGAAGCCTGACCTTAAAAACATTTTTGACCTAGGAAATATTATTTGATTTCTTTCCACCCTAATCTTTATTTATCAGTAACTTTTCTATCCCATCTATTCTGGTTATCTACACAATCTCTCCAGATCTCCTGTCTCTCTCCTCTTTGTTTCTAACTTCCTCATTTCCATTTTTCTTTCCTTCGCTTCTCTTTAATCTTTCCGCCCTCCCCTTTCTTTTCTTACTTTCCACAGAATCTCCCTCTTCAGTCCTCTTAACTTTATCTTCCATCTTCGCTGCTTATAACTTCTTTCCCTCTCACTTCCTTCGATTCTCCTTTCCTTCTACATCTACTTATTCGTTTTCCACCCTACCCCCTTCCATCTCATCTCCTCATCTGTTTCTTCTCCCTCTTTTTCTTTCATCTTCCTTTGACCTTATCTTGTCTACTACTTCATAATCCCTACTCATTTCTTCCCTTTTTCCTTCTTTCTCACAATACCACAGAAGCTGGAAAACAGATGTAAATTAATTGATGCAAACAAACCTATCTTTCTTTTTTG
The DNA here is from genome assembly GCA_026546935.2 of Palythoa grandiflora. Classification (NCBI taxonomy): domain Eukaryota; kingdom Metazoa; phylum Cnidaria; class Anthozoa; order Zoantharia; family Sphenopidae; genus Palythoa; species Palythoa grandiflora. Next base: position 4,245 of record JAOCPT020517880.1, read on the forward strand.
TAAGAATCCTTTGTTCAACAGAACCTTGAAAACATAAAGAAGCAAACTGTTAAAATGTTACAATGCGCCCATCCTATCACTTGCCGCTCTCCAATAACAAGAAAGAAGATAAAGCAGTGAACGGAAGAGCGTTGATCTTGTCTTTGCATCTGAATCAATCAGTGCTAGAGTTTTGATTCCCACTGTATGAGCAAAGGCGATACCAATATCATGCTAGCAGCATAGCAGATTGACGAGAGCAAATAAACATTTTTGCCAAGGACCAGTTGCCGGAAGGCACTGGTTGCAGGTAAAGCCTTCGTACTGTATTGTGGCAAACAAATACCATGACAAAAATAACAACACAAGTTTGTGGGAAGCAGGTTTTTACACATTACAGATTGAAACAGGTTTGGCCAATTTATAAGATGAGCATTAAAGTATGTTAATATCAGTGGAACATGAACTGTTGATATAAGAGAATTATGTTATACAGACATGGATAAGGTTTGACTCCGGCCCTTGGACTTGAATTCACCACACTAACAAGCTACACATACCTCCACTTGAGCAAAGTTTGCAGATTACATGTCTCTTCCTTTTTCTCACGGGTTCAAGAATTCGTGGCCATGTTTCTTCTAGGTAAAGAATTCGGAGGAATGACTGTAGCATTAGGTATTACCATAATTATCAAAGGCATCACAATCATTATTAAAAACTAGCAACAGCAGCATCTCTATCAACAACATCTGACCTCCAACCTAACTTTCATGGAACAACAAGTAAATAGTGCAATGAGAAGCAGGTTGTAACTCACCGTTTTGATCTCGGTGCCCCTTTCGAAGAACAATGTAGGAAAATCGTTCAGAGTAACAGCTCCATCTTTTAAGGCTGGTTTTTCTCTGCAGTGACAATCGAGACAGCTCTATATGAACATAATCTCAGAACATCTTCAATGCTTAAAAGCTGGACAAGTTAGGAAGTAATAAGGTACAGAAACCCGTTATGAGTTTCGTCATCAGAGCTAAAAGATGAGCAGGCTTACCCAGTAAGTTTTTTCAAGTAAACACCACTGTTATTTGTTTTTAACTTGCAAAACTGATATCGGAAGTACGATACGTTTGAAATGCCTTTCAAAATCTTCTTTCTTAATACATATTTGATAAAGAAGCCTGATAACAGTTCTGGTTTTAGTTCATGTGAATATACCTGTGAAAAGGCCAATGGAACTCTTTGAACAAAGTTGCAAGGATGATCTCTGGTTTCAACGTCATCTCTCGGGCATGGCTCATCGTGAGGACACTAAACAAAATTGGCAAAATAACTTAAAACAAGCCACATGCAGTTCGGGTAATTTATAAAAAGTTTCAACTAGCACCTTTTTACGTATATACTAAAAGCTTGACACTCAAACGGTGCCAAAAGAGCAGCTTTTGACTACTTTCCGTTGCACTCAATTACTTACTTGTTTAGAATAATAAAAGGCAAGAGCAGAGTCATTAGTGAATTAGGGATTGTCGGCATGAAGTGTTTCTCTGTAAATCATAATGTAACCCAATTGACGTCATAAGATGTAAAAGGAGGTAGACTTACTGGTGCAAACACATATCCACCCGCCATTTCCTCTTCTCCCAGTGGCAGGAATTCCATTTCATCAGTATCACCTTCAAAACCGTAGTTGACAAATGAAAATATTTTCAGTTAAGTAAACTTCCCTTTTACTTTATCAATGTGCGCGTCCCTACACCAACATCCAATATTGCTCTTTTGCGTCGCTTACTGGCACCTACAAGCGATACTAGACAACTTTAGGGAACATCGGCGGGTGACAATAGGTAACACTGAAACTGAAACTATGGGCGACACTGACCAACATCAGGTAATATGTGGGAAACACTGAGCGAAACTAAGCGATATCATAAGCAACAATGAGTGACACTTTGCAACACTGTGTAACAGCAAGGGACAACACCGAGCAAGTTTGGTCACACTGGGTGACACTCTAAAAACACTTGGTGACGTTGGGAAACACTGAGTACCCCATGGTTACCGTGAGAAAAAATGAGCAACGTTGGGAACAGTGAGCAACTCAACGTTACAATAATTAAGCAACATTCTGCACACTGGATACTCGTCTACTCGTCTACAAAAGAGCAGTGCTTGATAACGTTTCATAAACTTCTGTAGTAGACTTCACCTTCAGCTATCTTTGAATTACTCTCTTCAGCAACTGTATCCTCAAATTCTTCCTGCAACATCAATATTTCAAATGTTCAATGAGGGTGAAGTTAATACTCACATCACCTCTAAACTTTTAGTGTGTATGAAAAATGTAACGTATAAACCTTTTCTTAACTGAATGACATTTACAGATACATTATTATGAGGTTTTGCGTTGTTTTAACTAACACAGACCACTCAGTTTTGGCAGTAGTGACTGCATTTGAAATACAACTGTTCATATACTTTCTGTTTCTTTTGAGGTCGTGTAGAACCATGAACCTGTACAAGAAATTTGGCGACGTTAAATTAGACTGCATGTTCTCGAGACTTACTCTTAAAACTACTTTTCTGGCCTCAAGTGTGATTTCAAATCCTTCGGTATTGCCATGTTCAACTAGAACCTGAAAGACATAGAAACGTTTAGTAACAAGGTGATCAAAAAGGTCCTTTTTCTATATTTAAAATATTTACAAAATGACACACTGATCCAAACGAATTTAGTACACCACGTTATGAAAGTTAATATGAATCAATAAATCCAGATATCAATTTAATAATAAACAATAAGAAACTCTGGATATAAGTAATAAACGTTTTTCAATGACTCCAAGTCTCCAACGAAACATTTCTTTAATTAAAGTTTTCTTTGTAATGGGGCATTTTCTGGACACTAAAAGACAAAGAAACTAGATAACAAGTTGTTTTGGCCTCAACCCTCGGGATCATATCGACCTTTGACAGACGCGCGATTGCGGGGTATTGATACAACAATTACCAACCAGAAAGTCGTTTGTCTTCCCCCAGAGGTTTGCAACAGCTGCTTTTCTTAGAGACGGCTTCGGCAGCTCACTGAGGGAGTATGGCGCAACCACAATGTCGTAAGTGACCTTGGAAAACATTCAAAAGAGAGAATATTAAAAGCTGAACACACAGTTTACTGCACGACCGATTTACTAGCTTGTGCAATCACGAGGTGTCTTAATGAAGAATTTCAGGAGTCACTCTGAATGATAAAAAACATTGCAGCAAATGACATTTCACTTGATTTGAAACGTATCCTTCCTTTCCCCCATAACAGAAAGCCCTGCACGATCACAAACTCTCAGCTACCTCGCCACCAGTGGATGCCTCTAAATTGTTTTGCTGTATGTGTTCTTACAACACATAACTGTCTTAAAATCCGCAGGCTTTTTGAAGAGAACGGGATAGCGGAATAAAAGAACAAACAATGAGAAACTGCGTTTTAAAATTTGAAAGTAAAAATACTGCAACAAAATATGAAATACTGAGGACGAGGGGTTGTGTCGAGACTATGGGTAAAAGTTGAGATATATAGCTTACTTCATTTCCGAACTATGCACCACAAATTGAGCCTTCAAGTCGACGCCAAGTTCTAATGTCTGATACGTTTACTGTATCTTAAGAACTTGGCCTCGACTTGATGATTTTGTTTGTGGGCAATGGGGCGTAATTCGAAAATGGGCTATTCTGAGTCTTTCCTTTCCCTATCCCTGAAGTCCGACCCTCTAACTTTATGAGCCAATTTCAGACTGACGAAAAAAGAACCAAAAACAAATAAACATGTTGAAAAACGTACCCTCACAACAGAACTGCAAGCCTTTTAAACGAAATCAGATACTAATTATTACTTATTAAAAAGATAACATATTACTTAGGGCTTCTAGTGTGTCAAAATAAAATGGATCAAATAAAGTTATAAAATCTTCTATTTCTTTGAATTGGAGTTTAACAAAACGTTCAACATCACTCACTTTGTTTGAGATCGGCAAAAATCGTTTGAAATACACTCTTGGAATACACAACGGACTGTTGTCACTTTCACTACCTGTAGTTAAACAATGGGCGCCCTATTTTAACTTGCACTGTGTATTATACGCTTGTTTGTATGTGCTGGTGTATTCATAGAAAAGTGGTATTGAAACTTTGTATAGAAATCACAGTTTGGAAAGGTCTGGGAGCATGCATAAAATGTCTCCTGGGCTTTGGGAAAAAATCTTTTATTTTTCAAGAACTGCATCCCAAAGCAATGTTTGACACTATTGCCTGACACCACTGTGGCATGGAATGGAGTATCTCAAACGAGCTTGCGCATATTGTATTTGTCAGTTTCAATATGTTCCACTAGTTGGCAGAATTAACTTCCATGTCAAAAGGAGCTTTGTAATGTAAGCCACATTTTGGAAAGTACTACTTACATAAATAACGCACTTATTGTTAATATTATTCATTGATTCTCACTGACTAATTATAGCAAAATTCCAGGAGTTTTCAGAGGAGAAAATATATTTTTCCAGGACCCAACCACGCCACTAAAACAATCGTGTGGTTCTTCAGCTTTCCAGCTGAAGTAAAGTGGGACCAAAATCCTCCCCAAAAAAATCCTGAAATTGAGTCTACACTGGTAAAATGCAAAAAGTACAATCGTGAGTCAGATGCTTCTGCAGGTTTGGGTTTGTTTGTAAAACTGTTGAAATTTTTTCCACAAAATTCCAGGAGTTTTCCAGGAGTACAGGGAAATTATCTGTTTTTCAAGGAGTTTTCCAGAAATTCCAGGAGTAGTGGGAACCATGATTATTGGACGATGAAAAATACCCAACATGTTCTGAAATTTTCTTGCACTTTATCACGATTAGAATTTTGTAACAATTATCACTGCTGACATCTGTTGGTCCACCTTTTACTGACATTCCACAGAAATGGGAAGTCAGCTTGGCGTAGCAGTTATGAGATTCATGCCTCTCACCTCTTCATCTTCCGCACGTGGGCTGAGATTTGTCGATCTCAATTTCACTCTGAGAGTTTTCTCTGGTTACTCTGGTTTCCTTCTGCTGCAAAGTCAGCCCTCAGCTGATTACATCTGACTATGGTTCTGTGCTCTGAGGTCATATATGGATCATCTTCTGGGGCAGAGTGCCTAGATAGCAGCACATCTCCTTCAGTCTGACCTCACAGAGCTGAACCTTTACAAACCACTTGGATAGAGTGTCCCCATTTTTCATGTGCTGCCCTGTAAATAAATTGAGCTAGGCTATCATTAATTATCAGGTACAACTGACCATTAGAGATCATTAAAAAATAATGTGGTCACTGTGTTGCAGTGATGTAAGGCTTTTAACAAACCTTTTTAAGAAGAGACTTTTAAGGGATTAAAATAGGATTTCTAATATACAATATAATAAATAACAGGCAACTGAAAATCTTTAATGAATGATACAAAGAAATAATTTCCGAATGAAAGAATGGCAATCTGAAAACGTTTCCATCCTCACCATACTGTAGTGCCAGTCCCAGAACCAAAGTCAAGGAGGGTCTCTGGTTGATAATCTGGCTCCCTTCTTGCAATCTGTAAAATTGGTGGACACACATCATTGATACATTTGGCACTGTGCAAGATAAAACATTTCAGAAAAAACCCTTTTAAAAAACTTATAGGGATCCTTCACAGTTTTATTTGTGCTATGTGATTCACTCTGATTATTTTTTCAGTTTTGAATTTCTGAACATCACCATCTTGAAATACAAGGTGAATCAAAATGAATGCAACTTTCATGAACAAAAATTGGGCTTTCTACCTCAATTAATGTAGACGTAGGGGATACTTTTGTTTTGTCATTTGCAATCTTTTACTTATACATATTATTAGTTGCAAATGACTGTAAAGTATATATACAGAGATTAAAAATGAAACTGTTCATATTGATACCTCACGAAAGACCCTCAATGTTGCTCCATAATTTGCTGGAAGTCGACTTGCAGTATAAGCTGCAGTTTCCCTTTTTCTATATCTGTGAAAATACAAGTTAGTTAAACACAAAACCTGTTACCAAAAGTTTACTGTATAGGAGGCTTACAGTAAGTTGGAATCTGCAAGCCTTCTCTCGCTCGGATATTTCCAGCAGCCATCGTAATCCTGGGCCATTAATCAATAAAACCTACTCTGACCCTCCCATAATCATGAAATTCTAATAAACAAAACTCGGCTATTTCCTCGTGTACTGCTTTTTTGTTCTTACCACAGTTTAACGTCATCTATGATCTATTACTGAACAGACGCATGCCAACATGGGATCTATTTGTTTTAAAGTAGAGTACAAATTTTATTTTTAATTCAGTTTATATACTGTATTTTTGTTAGCTGCTTTTCAATTGTTATTAAAGACATGGTTATTATTTGTTTTTTCCTACACAAAGTATACCTGATAACTTTATATTCTTCTCGTCTGGGTTTCTTCACAATTTTTTTGGTTCTGCCTTCCTCAGTCTGCTCTTTTATGCCTTGTAGATTCTCGTTTTCTATTTCTTCATCTTGCTCCAGCTCAGCCTCATCTTCTTGTGTTTGTTTTTCAGATTCATCAACTGAACAGTTGGTTTCTTCTGCTTCACTTCTATGTTCACTCTTGATTGATTCAGTTGATTCAACAGCACTACCACCCAATTCCAGTACAATATGTGAGTCCACCTGGACACGATTTTCTAAGAAAGAGTTTTAATGTCAGCATTAAAAAAATTGTAGACAATATTTACTTTGAGCTCTGTAGCAGACAGTACACTCATGCTGTTGTCAGTTGGATGACAAAAAGACTTGTGACAGAAGATGTGACATTGCATATAATAACTGTACAATATAAAGACATACTGTGCAAAGTAGATGTAATAATCTACCAGATGAGCAGACTCAATTATTCACATCAAGCTTTAGATTCTATGATGTAAATGTTCGGAGTTTTGTTTTTCATTTAAAGAATACACAAGTTTTTGATCAGTTACAAGTCCAATGTAATCAACACGTTTGATATATTACATCTACCTGTAGTCTTCAAAGCCTTTTTAGCTTCCTTGAATTTCTTCCAAGTGTGTTCAGTTGGCCTGCCTCTATTTTTCAAGTGCCTGCTCAGTTTGATGCCATCATTCTCCAAGATCTTCTTAGGATATTCTACATGGCAAATATGACTAGCTTGTCAAAAATGAAGTCTAAACTGGTCTTTGAGTTAACTTATTGAAAACTGATTGCTCCAAGACTTATAATAATCTAATTTTAGAAACAATTCTAACCTCACACAGTAAATTAAATCAGCCATACCTGCCAAACAGGCTTTCTTGTCAGAGCACTGTTTAAACAAGAACTGTCACCCATCGGCACAATTATGGTGCGGCAATGGCTGTAATTTAACTGTCATTTGTCATGTTGTTGTACTAGCGATCAATCATTAAGATCAGTTTACTGTCTGAAATCAAAGGTCAGCAGTGCTTGCCATTTGAAAATCCTTGGTGAGTGAAAAAGCTGCCTAAACTATTTGAGGTGAGCAATTTTTCTCTTGACTATGTGCTTAAAATGAACTATGTCTAAATCTAACTTTGTCATATTTTGTCCCCCACAAAAAAAGATTGCATCTAATTTTGATGTCTCCATAAATCAAAC
>JAOCPT020517962.1:0-20069 GCA_026546935.2 Palythoa grandiflora
CCTGAGCTTGTTCTTAAATTGTTCTTAAATTTTGGCAAATTTGAGCCTCGTTGTTCTTATAAAGTTGTTCTTTCAAATAAAAGCGTGTATATTTCGGTTGGTTTTCAATCAAAAGAGTTTGATAACCGCAGCTCCTAGCTACCCAGCCGGTTGACAGTCATACAACTTTGTTTACATTGGTCCTGGGGTTGAGTGTTGGTAATAAGTGACTTATTTTTGATTGTGTGCGATTGATTGTGGGTTTCGATTTCAAAGTGATCTTGTAGTCAGTTTGGTTTTTATCGTTCTAAATAATGAAAACGGTTGTCGCTTTAGTGGATATCGACAGGTGATGGCCGAATCCAATGAACGTGGAGGCAAAATTACTTGGCGTTTTTACTTTATTGTGTGCCTGTGGCTGTGGCTTTTATCTAGCGGTTATGGCGAAGGTGAAGGTATGATATCTATGCCAGATAACTTTGTTGTTTTGATCGAGCTGACAACAACTTAGTTTGTGCCATCAGACTGATTTTCATAAGTATTACGAAGTTTTGATTAAGTTTTCAGCGATAGAGATTAATCATTGGGATTTTGAACAGTTAAAAGTGCCAATACACTTCATATGTGAATGAAATCTGTTGTGGTAGCTTTTGAAGATACGAGACTATAATTGTGCTGCGATTTTATACCCTTCATCACCAAAGCGACAATAGATTCTGTTGCATAGTTATTCGTCTGAAAGTGCTATGAGAGCCAAAATCTAAACTAGTGTATTAAAAAGCGAGTACAGTGCGTTTTGATTAACAAAATGAAAACATCAATTTTAGTTTGTTTTGCTTGAATGATTGCATTCTTTTGAATTTGTTTGTTTGAAGCCCATTTACGTCAATACAGTTTAACTTGCAATTACTAATCTTTTCAACTTTTCAATTAAGCGATGAAAGCACTTCTTTGTGCTATTTAATTGTTTCGACATATACATTTTCTGTTTTAAATAATAATTATAATTTTGGTTTTACGTACAGCAGCGCTATAGCGTTCACAAAATTTTACACATTTTCATTTCGTGTTTAAATCATAACGTCAACATGCGCTATCATGGTGACCAACCCAAAATTTATTTACAGCACACGAAAAAAATCTCACTTTGGACACAGTTTGGAAAACAAAATCAATTAAAACAGACAATATACAAGGAGGACGTCTATAGTCAGCATGTAAAGCTCAAGAAAGATGATGTTAGGCGATATGATGTTTCTCATCAGAAGTTTTTCAAAAAGTAAATGAGGCATGAGGGGTTTTTTTAAATTTTTTTATATATTTACAAACGACAAACCTTTAACTAAAACCTTCAAAAACACTCGAATACAGAATAGTGTTAAAATATATATAACTACCTCTATATCAGTATAAATAATCAACAGTACAGGGTACCGTGCAATTCATCACACTTCTTTTTTCTTCTTTTATAAAATAAAATATCACAAAACAATGCGATTTTCATAGACTGTTTTGCATATAAAAAATAAAAAAAATTAAATGCAGTGGCCATTTCCCAATGCGGGCACTGATGAGAAACCGGGAATTTTTTATATGGCCTTAGTTGGCTGCAAGACAAATAATGACATAGGAGGCTAGATATAAGATAGTATATGATATAATATTTGACAAAATGCAATACAATACACTAAAAATGATTGTGGAAATAAATAATGTATTGTGATATGATGCGATATATTGTATAACATAGTAACTTATATGATAGTATAATTGCTATTGGGCAACACAGTGAGCGATTAGTATGTTACACCTTTACTGAAATGTATATGTGAAGGGATTCCATCTATTGAGCAGTTTGATTTTGTATTGCATGGCAGCCTGTTGAGCCTGCACACAGATTATCCAGCGGCACTTATAAGGGCAGCATTTTTGTTTGGAATGGAAGTGCACAGAAGTTTTTAATTCCATTCAATTAAGATTCTGGTTCAAAACTGCTTGCTGTATTTTTAAGTTTTTTTATTATTCTTTTCTAACTTTTCTGGCAACTTGATAAACAGTTTGTTGATAATGAAATCAGAAGATACTGGATGTAAAAACACAAGCTCGACAGAACTTTTTAAGTGTCTTTGAAACACAGGCACAAGAAAAAACATCAGGCTTCATTTGTTGTTTCTTTACAAGTCAGTTCACAGGCGGCCCAGGCTAGAGTTGTGTGGATTTTAATCAGAGCAAGCGGCCACCAGTTTGAAACCCACCGAAGCCATTTTTTTGCTTTTTTTTTCTTTTTGCTTTTTTTACCCCTTTTATTCTCCTTTTATTCTTTCTTTTATTCTTTCGTCGTGGGGGAGAAAAAATATAAAAACGACCTTAAGTATCATGTTTCATTTGGGAAATAGTTTCTAATTATAAAAGAAAGAATAAAAGGAGTTTAAAAGGGGTAAAAAAGCAAAAAGAAAAAAAGAAAAAAGAAAAAAAGCAAAAAAATGGTTGGCTTTGGTGGGATTCGAACTGGTGGCTGCTTGCTCTGATTAAAATCCACACAACTCTAGCCTGGGCCACCTGTGGTCAGTTTAAAAACACCTTCAGCTTGTAACTGCTCACAACACTCCACTTCTGAAAGAAACTTCTAGTTTTAATGGTTATTTTGATTTAAAAGAGGTTATGCACCTAACTATTTGTATATATCTGCAGATCAGTGGTACAAAGGCTGTTACAGAGATGAGAGTGATCGCAGAGATCTCCCATATGAACCACAGGATATGGAACAAAAAAATATTACACCCTACTATTGTGTAGGATTATGTGCCATGAATGGGTAATTCAATAACTTTGCTGAGACAGATATAGCATTTGAGAAGCATTATGTGAAACATTTTCAGCTCTGTTCCAGTAAATGGCTTGCTCAGGGTGATCGGAAATTAGGCAGTGTTGCTGCCCAACATCATTACCCCTATATTACATTGGATGAAGGGGGAGGGGGGATAATTGGCACAAAATGGCAGTGCTGATTTTAATTGATTATAAGTTTGATGCTATTAAAGCAGTGGTAGTCAAATTTTGTCGCTTTGGCTAAAATTTATTGGACTTTATGTTTATAAAAAATTTGAAATATTCTCTGTTACCATGGTAATGGATTTGCTGACAGCAGTATGTTTTATCTATCACCCTGAAACACACATCTAATTATTTTATATCTGTTTAAATGACAACACAATTAATGACGTCATTTTGATCACACAACTTTTTGAACAATTTATAGGCTTTTCTGACACACTCTGAAAGACAGGAATGAGAAATGCTTTACATTAAAAATGATACAACATATTATGCAAACACTTTCTGTTCATTAAAATTAATGTAAATTCCTTAAAAATCAATTTTTCAATTATGACATTTGATGACGTCATTATGACATCATTATGACGTCATTGTGATGTCATTGTGGTGTAAACTATTGATAAAGACACATTCAATTTATTTGTTGTGTGAACGCCAATACATGTGCTATATTTTCATTTATTATAAAGTTGATTAAATGGCTGCATGGCAAATTACGTACAGCGACTAATTTCACATTTATGATGTCATAATGATGTCACTGTGATGTAAACCTTCAATTTAACCACACCAATTAATTTGCCTTGTGACCAACTTATCTTGTGCCAAACTTTGTTCAAAATTTTTTAAAAGGCCTGTGTAAGATAGAGTTAAATCCGGCATGAAGCTAAGTTTTTGGATTCAAATTCTTTGCAGTAATTGTAACTTAATTGGACTAGTGCAGACAACAAATAAAAAATATTTTCAAATTGTTGAAATTAAATTACTAAAACAAATTTGAAATATGGATTGTGATTTATGCTATTTTGCTATCCACAAATGATCTATGAAACGAGGATTGTACTAGAGAGATTTTAACATTATTGTAAATTTTCCTGAAAAGCCTCATTAAGAGAGAAAATAAACATATTGTATTGTATCTACTCACTGATAATTGATATTGACCGAAATAAATTTCTCAGATATCAGTATGCTGGGGTACAGAAAGGCATGCTCTGTTTCTGTGGCAATTCTTACGGAAATCATGGTAACGCTCCTCAGGAATCTTGGTGCAATTCCAGGTAGGTACAAAAATAACAACGACTAAAGAATTAGGTGTAAAGTTACAAGTTGGACTATTTTCCTTTTACACCCAGTGGAAAATTATTGCATATGAAAAGACTTGAAAATTTAAAGTTCAGGGTTATGATATTGAAACATCTAAATTAATCCAAACTAATTTTTTCCGACGAGTGTGTTGGAAGGAGAGAAAGATGCTATATATTTACTTTTAACTTTGTTCTTGTTCCCTTCCTCGCCGAAACTGTGTACGTATTTATTTGTATGAGCGGCTCTTGTCTAAAGGCTCTAAGGCAGAAGAACCTGACACTAGAGTGAAGAAAAACTTGGGTCCCAGGGACCATCCACCTTCGATAATGCTATACCCCGTAATTTGCTATGTTACCAGCATGTTGAGTCCCGGTGGTGTAGTGGTTATCATGCCTGACTAGTAACCAGGAGTAAGTTTTGAGGCCGCATGGAGCAACTTGCTGCCTATGCGGCAATTTCATGACAGTTAAAATAACACTTGATGTTAAAGCACGTGTTTCGCATTGTAAAGAAAATGGTGTGAATTGCTTTTACGCAACTGAAGGAATTTTTGCTTTTGTTTTACCTGAACATCGGGCTAAAATGTACTTAACATTTTTTGAATGCAATTATGCGTTAATCTGGTATGTTTCATTGGATGAAATTTAGAGTAACTTAATTATCTGTGGGGCGAAAAAAGTTTGGGCGTTGAGTGATTTTGGTCGAGGGACTTCTTCGTAAACTGTTCAAAGATTAATATTTTTAGTAACCTGTAGGTGTTGACGTCGTTTTTGTGTCTTTCAGATGTTGGGGAAACTTTTCTCTGAAATGCGGTGGTGACAACTACAACAGTATATATTCCGCCCGAGTTCCAACTATTGTATCTGTCAATCTTAGGGCGCCAATTCGTGTTGCCACCAACACATCGTTGGATGTGGTGACAGAGGTTGTTTTGAAGGGACTGAACAACGCAAGTTTTGTCAAAGCAAACAGTTCAGATCCTTTTAATGCCTTTAGACATATTTCACTGACATGGCGAGTTGGCGGCGCTACAAAGAATTCCACTTATTTGTTTGCAACAAATAACTTTACAGAAATCTTTTCTTCGGTTTACGTGAATACGATCGACATCGGTCAAAACTATCTGTGCGTCAACGTTTCAAACCAAGTAACGCAGAGTTCCGATTGCATCAGTTTTGTGGCTCTTGTTCCAGTAGGTGATATCAATATTGTGTCGTGGTCGATAGGATTGAAAACACTGAACAGTTCTTCCCGCTCCTCGCTGGTAACGACCAACAGCTCAGTTGAAGTGATAGTCAATGTAAATAAAGGATCAGAAGTCGAATTTGAGTTTGACTTTGGTGACGACAAGAAACCATTAGGGAAACAAGAGCACAACAAAGCAGACCCCTCGGATCTTAATTGTGTGGTGGAAGCAAAAGCGACACACATTTACGCGGAATGTGGAAACTACACCGTTAACGTCACGGTAGCAAACGCGGTTAGCAGAAAAACGCTTTCTTTGCGATCGCGTTTTATCGTAGAAAATTTCTTGAGCGAGTTAAAGATTGATAGAATTTTAGCTTCTGCGAGAAAGGAGACGCAGATTCAATTATTACCTGCAAATTTATTGCAACCAAGCTGTGATATTCGGTATGAGTGGAACTTTGGGGACGGTTCGGAACCACGAAACACGATGGGTGAGTGTTTTGTTTTAGCAACATTTGTTATAATTTTAAACATACTTGACACCCAGTGGGGGTGAATCAGCCGTCGCTAACTGTCCACATTTATGCGTTTTCGTTTGAAGCCGCGTACGTTTGCGATGCGTTTAGATATTTCGTCCACACCCAAAGGCTAAGAGTGTGTTCCTTTTGCAAAATCCAAATCATAATTTTACAATCTAAATCTGGATTCTTGGATTGTAATCCAAACAATCCACCCTCAATCTTGGATTTTTTGGATTAAGTCAGACTCTGGACTGCGATTTTCTGTGTTTTTGCGTTCCATTTACTGATCCAAAATCGGATTTTTGTCTGACATGTACAAAGTTTTCCATTTTAGATTTTGCGTTCCATTTGTTCCAGAAACCCATTCAATCGAGATTTGACAATCCAGATTTAGATTTTACAAAAGGAACGCACTCAAACAGCGGAGGGGTTGGCCCAGTGGTAAGATCTCTGCCTCCCAATCCTGAGGTCCCCGGTTCGATCCCCGGCCTGGTTGAGGGTTGAATATTTGGGTGACATTCTTTTCCATTGAAAATCACTCAGCTTTCCATCCATTCGGGGTCGGTAAAACGAGTACCAGCATACATGGGCCGCTTAGAAGCGGCTGCCAGAGGCGCCTATATGTGCTTCCAGTCTGCTGGGGGTATCTGTCATTGTAAATCGCTTTTGAGCGTATATAATTTAAAAGGCGCTATATAAATGCATCTTTTTACTTTACTTTACTCTAAGTGTTTTCCAGAATGCATCAATAAGAAAACGCCCTCAAATGTGGAACTAAACGTAAACGCGTGTATATCGTTTTACTGTTGACGGTGAGAACGTAACGAGATCATGGATCCGCTCACCAAAAATGCATCAGTTTAAGGGTATCCGCCAAAATGGATCTAAACGAATACGCATCATAGCTATCCTTTACTGTTTACGGTGAAAATGCATCGAAATAACTTTCACCAGGTAAGTTGGATCATTTCAGTCAGCGTTCTAGAGAGAAACGAAAACTCTAACAAAATGGTGGTGAATCCGGGAGCAATCGATGGTTCTTGATGACTACGTAAACGGACACTTTTAAAAATACATAAGTGTTAACATACCAATGAGACATGCTTGAAACATACTATATCGTTGGGCATAAATTTCTTCATTCGTCAAAATTTTTTTCCGCCACCGCTACTGACTCTTCCTTCATCGTGAGTATATAAATAATAAATATACTGGGGTTTGAATATTTTAGTTTGGTCTCTAGAACTCCAGGAGAAGAAACCAAAGATCAATTATACTTCAATCTTTTATAAATAATTTTTAATTTATTCAAACAATGAAAGTTGATGATACACAGTTTTCGCGTGGTCGACTGTGTGTCGAGGGGAACCCGTTAAATTGATGCTTAAAATTATTATTTTTTACCTTTGAAAATTTTCACATGTTTTTGTTGCTGGCTTTTTTGTATCTAGAACTACTTTGCCAGTTAGAAGCTTGAAATCATCTTCACAAACGGGAAGTAGATGCCATATTGCATTTTGGGATATATTGGTAGTTTTTCTCCCTTGAGCACTTGAAAGATATAGGGAGTACGGTAGCCATTCGGATTACAGTATTTGCGGTAGATAGTAACTAGATTTCTATCATATATATATATGTAATGGCGGGATTTCTTAACTGTAAACTAACAAAGGATGTTTTCTTTACAGTGCCTCACGTGAATCATACATACAGTGGCACAGAGAGGGAGTATACTCTTACAGTAAAGGCATGGAACTCAGTCAGTAACAAAACAATGACGGAAATAGTTCATGTACAGGAGAAACTCATAGGTATCAGTTGCATGTTACTGGTAGCAAGTATTTATTTATATTTTAGTTGGACCTCTATCGAAAATAACACGTCCACTTATTCGCAGTCAAATAATTTTCCAAAGATCATCTGTCGACTCCAACGTAGATAATTTTC
Organism: Palythoa grandiflora; assembly: GCA_026546935.2. Lineage (NCBI taxonomy): Eukaryota > Metazoa > Cnidaria > Anthozoa > Zoantharia > Sphenopidae > Palythoa > Palythoa grandiflora. The sequence goes on from JAOCPT020517962.1 coordinate 7,782, forward strand.
AAAGTTAGAACATACAACAGAACCAGCAGAATCGTCCGTGCGTAAAACATTTGTCAAAACACAAATACTAATTTTGACTCTAAAATATTGCGGAAAAATCTTGCAAAAATATTAACGACCCTGAGCTAAGTGTTCGAGAGTTAAAGCTTCAAATTTTTATGAAAATGCCTGATTGATCGAAAGTTTATTGGATTTCGCCAAGTTCAAAAGTAAGAGTGTTTTACACCTTCTTTTCGAGAGTGTTCAACCGCTGGTTTAAAAGTGGAGGCAGGCACTCTTGTTGTATAATGTAAGTAGTAGAACAATGGTTAATATAAAGTCGGGATCCTCCATCGTGAAAACTAAAAATTAAGATTATCATGTGTGCCTCTCACCTTGCTGGTCATGAGATAGATTTACCAGAATGTTTCAGTTGCTAGCCTGGCTGGCCTTTTCCAGGTGGTTGTCAGACTATTCTCGGCCATCTTTGTGTTTTATAAGTCTTTGACTTTAGTGTAAACCATAAGCTTGCTGGCGAGCTATGTATTGCACAGCCGGTTTTGTGAATGAATGCTCTACTAGAGTTCTAGTTAAGAATTGGTATAAATTTGTTCAGTAATAGATAACAGATGACGTCAAACTGTGGTATTTTTTTGGTATTTGTTTTGTTAATTTTGTGCCGATCTTTATTTTATTTACTTTTCTTTTTCTTTTTCTTTTGTTAATAGTTGTTTATTACTTATTTTGTGCACATTTTGCATCTATATACACTATTTTCGTCCCACTTATAAATGTATATATAAATGTATTTTGAAGGGTATATGACTCGGTAACCGTCACTGGTTTTTTCATATACCCTGTACTCTAATTGGTTTTTAAAACTGTAGTTGTTATAAATGTAAAAAAATGTAAAATACTGAGTACAAATAAAGATGTTATTGTTGTTGTTATATGCCTGAAAACTAACGAAGCAATAAACTAACGTATCAGGAAAGAACAGTTGCTTGCTTTAGTTGTCATGTTGATCACTTCATTCAGATTGGTCTGCGTTGTAGCAGGAGATTGACCAATGTTTTCTTTATTCTGATAGATACACAGATAGATAGACAGCGAAAACACTCAGACAGACTCACGGATAGATAGGCAGGCAGACCGACGGACAAGATTCACCGGTGGTTTCATAATTCAGAACTTCTTTACATGAAAGCCGTATAAGAATTGTTTACGAAATATATAGTGTATCACTTCGAAAAATATACAAAATGTTTTTAAAATGTAAAGTATAATAATCTAAAATCTAAAGCTTAGTCAACCTTTTGTTTGCCTGCTAATTAGTTTTCGATTAAAAAAAGATACAGACAGACACACACACACACATATATAGATACAGATAGACAAAACAGACTTACAGAGACTCATAGAAAGACATACAGACAGACCGATTGACAAGACAGGCACACACAAAGACATAGACAGACAGACATATCGACAAGATAGACACACACATGCTTATAGATAGACAAAGACAGACAGACAGATAGACTGACAAGATAGACTGAAAAACCAACTTTACTGTTTTTGGTTTAGTTGTGCTCTATTTTTCATTCCCGACATTTCGATCTCAAATAAATTTTTACAAAATGGTTTGAGGTTATAACTAAGTGAGCCCTGGTTATCATAAACATTGATATTTTCCTTATTATGTTATAGGCAAGGAAAACAAACTCGTGTTGCTGTATACAGTAGAAGCCTGTCGCGATGTATAATAGTAACGTGTTAAAACGAGTAAACGTTTTCAGTTTGACCGGATACTTTTCAAATTATCATGCACCTGTAAAATAGATTATAGGAAGAAAATGGACTTTGTGCCGTTAACAAAAATGAAATTGAAAATAAGAATTATATAGTTCTTACAACGAAGAATCGAACGTCATAACTTTCTTTCAGATGACAAACGAAAACTGTTTTAAGTTTAAACCAAGTAACTGATGAAGTTTAAGTAGAAATATCCGTGCAAGAACTAGGCAAAGTTCAGTAGTCAGTCAAGAAGATTGCTGTGGCAACAGCAGGGATTTCAAAACAATTTGAAGTTGAAAAAAGATGAGAAGTAGGAGTTGAGATCTTTTATTATTTATGCTTCGTCCTCGAAGTTTTGCCACTCATAATTTATACGTCTCAGTCAAGCAAAGCTGAATGGCTCCAGTTCTGCATGTCGTTATTGCGGTAGAGCGGTTTTCCACATGAAAGTACAACAAAACGAGACTATGGCCTCGTTTCCATGTATTTTAATGTTGAAAACCGCTGTACATTAATAACGACTTGCGGAACTGGAATTGGCCACTTTAGAAACGAGTTTGGTACTGGGACGAATTTGGGACCGAAAAGGCGCTTGGGATTGTTACTAGGGACAGAATTATTGAAGTGCAGTGTTTGAGGCATACGGATATCAGATTAGCACGAGTAAAAGAGATTTTTTTGCAAACAGAGGAAGATATTTCAGAAGCAAAGCTTCGAAGTCCAGTAAAATATTGGCGTTTTGTTTCTTTTCCAGCTGTGTTTGTATTAATGTTTTGAAGAGCTGTTTCCTGTAACGATCCCAAGCACCTTTGCGGTCCTAAATTCTTCCCTGACCCTAACTCGTTTCTAAAGTGGCTAATAACAGCTGTTTACCTTGGTGTCAATCATTCTCTCAAGTCTCAAGTGGAGTGGGAGTCAGATGTAGTGTGTGTCATATCATTGTGATTATCCAAATTTTTACTCGTGTTGGTAGGCAACGAGTATAGGAATAGGCTAGGGTTTTTTGTGTGTCGAAAATTTCCTGAGCAGGCGCAGTATGAATGTTTTCAACACGTGCTCAACATGGCGGATGCGAGAAGAGTTTTTTTTGTACAAATACACACACTATTTGCAAACTTTATGGCTCTGAATGTTTTCAGAATTTGAGATTTACGGCTTTCATGATATTCGGTTATGCTATTTGTGTTTATGTCTTCAAGGAGAAAAATTATCAAGCAGACCACGAACGCTAGAAACAAACATCCGAGAATCTATTGTCTTAGAGCAGGTTCATGTTTCGGGTCATCTAAACTGTCTTGTGAAAGATTTTATGAAATCCAGGTACTGTGTTTTGTAAAGGCTTGCACAGAACCGGCACGAGTAGGGCTTTAATAGTAACCTGTTTTTTATTCTGGAATCAGCTTGCAATCGTGGGGAAATGACCTTTCTGCAAAGTTTTACTGCAAAAATAAGCATAAAAGCCAAGTATACCTGAATAATGTTTTATGCCTCGAGCGGAAATTGAACCCACGTCTTCCTATCTTCTAGTCAGGAGTGTTAACCACTACTCGCTTTTTTCTATAAGAACCAGTAAATTTTGCCGAGGCTCATTGTTCTTAATTTTTTGTCGATTTCAGCCTCAATTTGTTCTTAATTTGTTGTTAATTATTCGAGCGGTTTTTTAAATAAAACAAGGTATTGGAAAATGTGACGCCTTACGCCACACATGTATTGTACGGCTGAAATTAGAGAAGAACTACCTTCATTTTTTGGAGAGCAGTCTTTGCAGTGAATCTTTTTATGTTTTATACTGTATCGCTAAGTTTTAGTCAATTTTCTACCACAAAATTTTTCCCAGTTATCAAGCCTTAGCCTGAGCTTGTTCTTAAATTGTTCATAAATTTGGGAAATGTTGAGCCTCGTCGTTCTTATAAAGTTGTTCTTATAAAACAAGCGTGTACACAATCAGGGACCACAACGCATGCATCGTAGCAGTTTCGTGATTAGTTGAGTTGGTTAGTGCGTGAGGATTCCTGGGTCCAATTCCGGCGTGAATTAAAAACTAAATTGCGCTAAATTTTTGTTAACTTCAAGTTTTTTTGAGAAAAGTGTTGAGACATGCATGAGGCTGCCTTATTACTTTACTAATAACATACATGAAAATATTTCTCGATTCTGATTGGCTAAGAGCAGTGCTGACGAAGGGCTAACGCTCGAAAAGTCAGCTTTTACAAATTCCCACGGCGATGATAATATGTTTATCTACATTACTTAAGAGCAGTGCTGTTTTAAGGAGACGCAGTGCAAAAAAAGAAATCACTGTGCAGAAAAAAGAAATCACAGTGCAGAAAAAAGGAAATATAAAAAGCAGTTGTAAGAACCAATCAAATCTCTTGATTGTGATTACGATTACAACTGCGATCACGACTACATCTACCATAACGATCACGACTACAATTACAACTACGACTACCATTACGACTACGATTATGACTACGATTACGACTACAAATACGATTACGACTATAATTACGACTACTACGATGATTACGACTACAAATACAATTACAATAACGACTACTACTATGATTACGACTACGATTACTACTACTACGATTACGATTATTCGTCACATGATATGCATACATTACCTACAAACCGGAACTTGCTCTGTAATTTTGTTATGTATAGTGTTAAAAAGTAATTATACGACTTTTGAGAATTTTTTTCATGTATATTATTAATTGGAAATCATATGATTTTTTCGTGTAATTTAGGGAAAAACTTGAACTCGTGGGTTTTCAAAAAACTCAAATAGTACTCACTCTATCGGGCTCGTGCTATTTTGAACTTTTTGAAAACCCACTAGTTCAATTTTTTTCCGAATTGTACTCGAACTCATATGATTTCCTATACTAAAACACCACTGATTTAAAGCAGTGGTTACTAGTTTGAGACCAATTGAAAACTCCACCAAGCGGGGAACCGTAAATGCCAGTTATTAAACAGAAGTGATCTAAAAATTTTTTTTAGAAAAATTCGAGAATAGCAATTTTAAATTTTTGAATAGATTTTGAATTTTTTTTTGGTATTGTTAACTAACAATGACGAGTACAAACTCAAACCATATAAAGGCCTGGGTTATTGTTTGTACTATCAATTAATGTTTTTCATTAACTTTGCATTTAGATGCCTAGTTCTTGCGCGAATCCTTACTACAAAGGCCACTTAAAAAATATCCCGGTTTATCATCAGCGCGCGCACTGATATTTGCTAGCGCAGGGACTTTTTTATTTTTTAAATAATAGAAATATATTCCAGACCAAAAAATCAAGAAATTTTTTCCTGTTGCGAAACAATAAACAGAGTTACAAACAATTCGGCTGGCGGTATATTACGACCCTCGAGTCAAAGATTACACTGAAAATATACACGATTAATTGTTTTGTAATATGGACCGTATTATAACTTATTTTGGTAGTCTGCAAAAGTATTTAACCAAGAAAAAGCGCCCTCCCTCACTGCATTTTGAAAAAATTGTGATGATAAACCGGGATAAGTTTTTAAGTGGCCAAATATGTAAATGTCAGAATTACATGGAAGCGAAGATATAAGAATTTGATCTTAAAATGTTAAGAGGAGCAAACGATAGATGTTTTGTATCTCCGGAGATTCCATGTAATACTCTGTTCTTAAATATATTATAATCGATTAACCATGAAAACGATTTAAATATATATTTATTCATCAGTGGAGACAATTTTTAAAATGTAACTTTAACACGTAAAAAAACATGATAATGTTTTTACATACAGAGCTGCAAAAATAATAGTCAGTCATCGGATAATGGCTACCAAAATTTACTCATGTCCAACAAAATCCCAAGTGTTCGGACGTGATGTGTCGACAATTCTTTGGCAACAGACCTAATCCGCTGCCCTCAATGTTTTCCCAATACAGTCAGGTTTTTTGTTTCAGATGTGGTAATGAGAAACTGTTGAATATTCTTGTACCTCCTGTACAAGGTTTAGAATATTTTTGTAGGCCGTATACGATATCATGAATTCCTTTTTTTTGTGCCATTCAGGCCTAAAAATTTTAAAATTGTTAAAAACTTGTAAAAACAAGACTTGTAAAAAATTTTTTATAAAACGTTTCCGGAGATACTCTCCTTCCTCAGTATATACATACAATTTTAAAATTTTTAGGCCTGAATGGCACAAAAATAAAGGAATTCATGAAACAATGACTTTGACAATTATTTATGAAAGTAATGGGGGCGGGTATGAGGTATTACAGAAATTTTATGATGAAATCTGTGACTGAACATGAAAAAAAAAACTATGGAATGTCAAGAACTAGTGCTGGGGCAGTTGGATTCAACATAACATGTAATGCTATCAACCAGTTATATACCAAAATGTCTTCATTTCGAGAATCCTCAAGTTGACTATGCTTCCCCGAGTTTGCCGATGATTGGTATTTTGTACCCTATTTATTATGTACATTATATTTAGTTTTCTATCATTTTTTCTTCTTCTGTTCCTCTTGAGGTTACTGAATGAATTGAAAAAAACCTGAAAATTGAAAAAGCAAAGTAAATTGTTTTATTCTAAAATATCTTTTAAATTAAAAAACTCAATAGCTTATTTCGTTCGCGAGTTATTGCCAAATGCATTTTGTTTTAATGGCAGTTGGGAAGCTACACGGTTCATTGTTCAAACGCTGTTTTCTCGGCTTCAGTTCTTACCAAAATTAAGGTTGTACAAACATCAATGCTCGCTGGATTTTAATTATTTTGTCACGAAATTTGGCACTTTCGAAAAATACTTAAAGTTAAAGAACAAACCGTGTCGACGAATTTGAAAAGAAGTCCTGGTTGATATTTTACTAATCGATTTCTGCACCTCTCGGCTAAAAATAGTTGCAATTTTCTAGAAACAAATATAAAAAATCATCGAGTTTCATTAACAAAAATTGGCGACACGGTTTTGATCGGCACACTTTGACGAAGATAAAAAGGTGAAAAACACTAGCGGAAGTTAAGATTTGAGCTACTATTGACTTCATAGTCAAAAGTGAAGCGTCAATTCGTCCTTACGATAACAAATATATCAACATTATTTAAATATATTCATTTAGAGAATTTTATAAGCTTATAAGCCAGTGATATATAGGTTTATGGAGCTGCGATAAGTATTAAGTGAGATATCGTATGAAAAGTAGAAACACCGCTCAAGGTGTTCAGTAACCTTAAATCAAACGATTAAAACCTTTCAACTTGTAATGCCTTAGCTACTAATTAAGGTACTAAGTTAGGTTTTCTGGTTATTTTGAAGTAGCTGTGTTTTTTTGTATATAGAAACTGTAATCAAATAACTCATACAAAGGAAAGCTAAGGCAGCGTACTTCTAAACTTTGGTTGATTTCAACTTCTCTTTTGTTGACGTATAGTAAAATGAAAAGAATACATATAAAAACGTAATCACTCGATACGTTAATGTGAAAATTCTGGCACAAGAACAAATCTTCTGTTTCCTTCTCTGCTTCGATAGCTAGTGTTTATCAACCTATCATCGGATCTATAATTATCGATCTTTTGCATAAGTTTAACGAATGGTGAGCACTGTGTATTGTACTGGACAAACTATAATCCAGGACAGGTTGTTTTCAGTATAAGTAATAACTATATAAAATATCATGAATATCTATATAAAGTTATAAAACTTCTCTGATTTGCAAGAGTGCTCGATAGCGTTTTGCTAGAGCTCCCTGACGACGGGCAAACAGCCTAGAAACTTAAGTTGGAGAAAAAGCGAAACTCGATTTTAAATTTAAATCTAAAATATGAATATCAACAGTGAATACCGTCTGCGCATGTGCATGGGTCAGGTTTGAACTCCTACTCCATGCCATTATCTGTTTTATTTCCAAGTTTGTCAGTTATATGCTTTTCTCACACTCTGAATACAAAAATAAACTATACATAATGGTATTCATAAACATGAAAAAAAAAACATGTACATAAAGAAATAACAGAAGCTATTAAATGAAAACCTTTTTAATTAAGACCACAAGGGCCCCTCTGGATAACAGCCTAGACAGTGCTGAATGGGGGCTACAATGTTTGAAAATAAAGGTCATCAGATGAAGATTGGTAATTGCCTGTTGAAATGTTCTACGTGCGTCTCAATATTTTTTTTGACGTTGTCAGATTAGGTTTTGCAAGTCTTTTTGGAGCTTCTGCTCCAATTAAGTATAAATTGATCACACATGGTTCTGCACTGGTGTTCGATATACTTCATTGAAGTCATCAGTTCAGTTCAAATCATTTAGTAAGATACATCCTTCAGACAAGATGTTTAAATATAACGTTTTTCATGTTGTTCAGCTTAATGACCACACATTTACTCAAACTTGCATTTATTATGGAGATGTACATTTGATAGTCCAGATCACGATTTTGGGATTAAAGTCCTAAAAACATACGTAAGGTTACTGATACTCAGAAAGGAATTCCTGACCCTTAATCCTTCTGCCAAGCTTAACTCTAAGTAGCTTATGTAGCCCTGTAGCCTTTTAAGATGCTTTACATAACACACTGTGTGAGAGAGTTTAGCGAAACTGGTAACTGATACCATGCCGGACATTAATTCATTACTTTAATGTTTGATAATTCTCTTTACATTCTTCAATTCTGCATATTTATTTAATTTTATTGTTAATGCTCCATATCCAATTTAGCATAGCTAGTTTAAATGGACTCATGAGAGATCTCAGCCCACGTGGGCAGCCCCGAATAACGATGACTCTACGCCAACCTTACTGGTGTTTTTATATTTAGACGTACATTGTACGGAGCTCTTAAGGGCTCACGCATTTACATGAATTTTTGCTGTCTTATTCCGAAATAAGCAATGCTCACATACAACTGTACATTTTCAGCTTTTTGAACTGCTCACTAATACCTTCACTGATAGCACTCCATGATAGTAAACTGTAAAGAAACATTTTCCTTGATTTCATGTATTTGTTCAGTTACAACTTTGAAGACTGCCTTTCTCAGTGCTTTCATGGAAGACCGTAAGTAAATGTGAATAGTTTTAATAATTTGATGCATTAACATTACCACCAAACTAAGTACGATGAAAACATTCCCTGACTTTTCCCAGATGAAAGCCAATTCTCCATGACATAGTTGGTTTTTTAACGGAAATCCAAGGCAAGGAAGCCTAATTTTAATGTTCAGCGTGTTTCATAACAAGAACATTTGCATTGTTGTGTCCATTACACAAACACCATATCTGATGCAAAGTTATCATCCAATATTTTTTCTCCATCCAAGAAAAGTTTTCCGAGTATTTTTAAAACAAGAAATTTTATCTGGACAAGGGAAATGAAACTTCCGCATCTTTTTATTTCTTTTTCGAAATTCCATGATGACAAAAAAAAAAATTCAAAAGGTTAAAAAAGGTTAATGGCAACCCTGAACCTGGAGTATATTTAATATGCTTACGGCTTTGGAGCTCGCTCGTCATATTTAGATCATCTCCTGCCATATTTAAATCCAAACTGAAAACTCTTTTATGTAATCAAGTGATTATCTGATTATTAGTTTCCCTTTTTTTCTTAAGATAATTATTCTAGTTAGATATTCTAATTATTAATTTTAATGTAGTTATCCTAGTTAGTTAATCTTATTATTAGCTTCATTTTTATTTTTTATTACCTTAGTTATCTTGTTAGTTTATTTCTAGTTTTTCTCAATTTTATAGATGTACAGCGCTCTGAACTCCAGAGTGAGCGCTATAAAAGCCTTGCTTATTATTATTCTGATTGTTATTATTATTATTATTATTATTATTATTATTATTATTATTATTATTATTATCATTATTATTATTATTACGGCTTTGAAACTCGCTCGTGCAAAACATCTCATTGAAAAAGTATCAAATTGAGAGCTCTGATTTTGAAAGGTCATAAATTCTGTTGCTTGTAAGTTTGAGTGATGATATTTTGTATGTTATAGACCATACTACGGTGGCCCACAGGTATCACGGCAATAATTTATGAACACCCACGGCAAAAGTTTGTGAACACCGACGGCAAAAGTCATACGGCAAACATACGTGAACACCCGCGGCAAAAGTTTGTGAATACTCACGGCAAAAGTTTGTGAACACCCACGGCAAAAGTTTTTCACGCCGGAAGTCAATGAACGAGCGGAAGTGGGTAACTCTTGGGTAACTCTAGTACCCAGGCTAGTCGCTGTTGGAACACACACGTTGCAATGGAGGAAGGCGAAGATGATGTGGTGTAAGTATCAGTGCATCAGTTCCGCAACTAATGCTAGTGAAATGTTTAAAATTACTAGCAAATAGCAATACAAAGTTTATATGAAATAACGGTTTATACTTTAATGTTTCTTAAAACGTTTTGGTATGAAACATTTCAACTGACATCGCTAATGAAGAGATCGATCAGTCTTCCACGTGGTCATTTCAAATTAAGTGCCATCTTTATGAATTGTTGTTTTCGTTTTGCATTTTTCTTTGTTGAATTACAGTTTTTCTTCTTTAAATCGAACTTTTACAGTTGTTCAATCTCATTATGGCCATGTTTTAATCTGAATTGAATTTTTGAGACATCATCCAGCGAGTGAGGATCAACATGGTAAAATTCCGAATTTTAATATGAGGCAACACTTACAAAACTTACATCAGTCCACTTTTTTATAAAAAGGGTGGTTAGAATTATCATATTTTCTGATTTTCAATCACAGAAATAACCTATTTTTGAGAGAGTAATTTGCTCAAGTTCTTAACATAATCAGGCTCCATACTTTCCTTTATATACCATGAAAGCAGTCTCCTCGTGCCATTTGTGATTTGATAATTGTTCCAATTAAAGAGTGAAAGACCAGCATTACTATAACAATAATCTAACGCTTCAAAAACTACTTTTATTTTACCCCAGTACTAGACTCCAGACCTGCCAACCCCCCTGGAGACTGGCCATAAAAAACGTAGAGATCAAAACAGAAGCAACACTTTATAGCTAACAATTAATTTACTACAGACTCTACTTTTTATAATATGCTAATTCTAATTGAGTTATATAAACTTTTTTATACCTCCTTTAGCCTTTTAGAATTTACATTATGTTTTCTTACCACATAATTTTTAATCAAATGTAACATTAATTTAAAAATCATGTTACTTCTGGCAAACCCTTCACTCAAAATTTCAATCTAAAGGCCACATGTCTTGATTAGCCCCAACAGTTATGTACAGTTGGATTCACTTGTAAATTTCTCTCTTCCCTCAAGAGTACAAAATAAGTTTATGGCTTAAGGTTTCCCTTACAAACCTTCTAGTTTTTATAATTTGTGCATCTTTAATGTGTTCATAATATAATTATTGGCAATCAGTCAAAAGGTTAGTAAATAATTATATTAATAATTGTTGTCTTATTTCTCAGATATTGTGGTGTATGTGGAGTGAGTCTCAAGAGCAATTCGAACTTCTGCTGGAAGTGTAATGCAGATAAGGCAAAAATCCGCCCAGGTCATGTGTCCAACTCTACATCTAGCAGTGCATCAAGCAATGCATCAAGCAGTGCATCACAGCCATTAAATTTCAAGCAATGGGCTTTGAACAATATAAAAAAACAAACAAACGTGAACAACAAAAGGAAGGTTGTAATTTTAGAGCCAAGAAATCCAAAACGAGTAATGAAGCTGTAACAATAAATCTCGGATTTAAAAGGCTTAGAAATTTTGATTTAAAATCGGTCCGAGGGAAAATGCTACCAACTACAGTTCCCAAAAACGCTACATACAGTACCATTCTGGAAAAGGGCATGGAGAAGTGGACTGCGTATGATAGAACTTTTGATGCCACAAGAAAATATGTTGTTCTGTATGAAGATGGAACTTTAGCACAATTCATGCCAGGTGAGAGATTTGCTATTTATACTAGTTAGACATCAGTCCATGTTGATTATTACAGCTTGCAGCTTGCACTTTCATCTCAAATATATGCTACATTACACAAAAACTGTGAAAGCAGCCTTAAGTTTCTATACCCCATTTACGTAGTGGATACGTGAAGCAATAGGAATGACTATTGCTGTGGGTTAGAATATGCTAATTTATCATTCACTCAGATGTAAACAAAATCAATAATTTAACATCAGACCAACTGATATCAACTTTATGAAATAATGCCAGGGTGTCACTATCAACTTTACAAAGTAATGCAGAAATGCATGTATGCTCGTCCGGATTTTTCTAAATTGGCTAAACAAAATTCCCTTTCGCCAAACTGCAATTGTTGTTGCTGTCGCTGTCACTGTCACTGGAGACGTTTCGAAATCCATTAATTCCCTATCACTAAATTGCGGTTGTTGTCCCTAGAGTAAACTTCAAGTAATGTTGATAAACAAATTATCGTCGCCGTGGGAATTTGTAAAAGCTGACGTTTCGAGCGTTAGCCCTTCGTCAGAGCATCTGAAAAAACTGAGAAAATG